>CAEFZY010048860.1:0-71489 GCA_903066815.1 Brachyrhaphis roseni
ATCCATCCATCCATCCATCCATCCATCCATCCATCCATCCATCCATCCATCCATCCATCCATCCATCCATCCATCCTCTTTCAGGGGTCACTGGTGCCTATTTCCAGTGGGTAGAAGGCAGTACACACCCTGAACAGGTCAGTAGTTCATCACAGGCAACAAAGACACACACAAAGGACAAACAACATGACCAGACACACTCATACCTGGCAAGACAAATTAATCTAAGAGTCATGTGTTTGGACTGCGGGAGGAAAATGGAGTACCTGGAGAGTATTTACACATAGACATACATGCACACACACGGGCAGGACAAGAAATAACTCCATGAAGAAGATTTGAAGCTTCAAACCCAAGACTTTCTTCCTGCATGAAAATGTGGACACTTCTAAGCAGATAAATTTTGAACATGGATGACATAATGAAATTTTGGCATTTATTTGATAGGGACGGATACCAGAAACATAGGTCAAGACAATCTAATGCCTGCATCACAGTACTTATAGCCATAACTAATCAGTAACACCCGTCCCTATAAGGACCTTCAATAGTTTGCTTAAATAAAAATGTAAAATTAACAGTAAATATAATAAAAAAGATCAAAAAGAGACACAAAACAATGTATTTAAACTAGTGAATTAAAAACAATTACAATATTTACAATGAGTACAGTTCTGGTTCATCTTTAGCCAATTCTTGAGCCATGAAGTAAATATTTTAATATCAATCATTTTCTGAAAACCAGATGGAAATGAGTTCCCAAGCTTAGAGCTCTTAACAGAGAAGGCTGCATGTCCAAAGGTTGTCCTGCAAAATGGTATTTTGCAGTCATGATTGGCGATTCTCATGACTTTATTGCAAGTCTGTCTCTCAACAAACTTATGCAATGACTCAGGTGCTACATGATTGATCCATTTATGAAAAAGTTTAAGAAAATAATCTATTAAACCTGTCAAAGCTCATTAGATATTCCTTAATAATGATACAGTGTTGATCGCAGATTGGCTTTTTATCTATAATTTTTACAACCCAGTTGTATAAATAGCCAATGCGTTTGGTTAGAGTTTGAGAGGCATGTGCGTTCAATAATAGGATGTCATATCAAACCAATAACATTTATACAGCAGAAATATGAACTTAATAAAACATATTTTTAATGCATGCTTAAAGGTTGTTATTTTCAAAAGTATATTTAATCTCACACACAAAAGTCAATGAAACTCATATTCTAATTTGTTGAATAATATTGTATATAAGCCATCTGGATTTATTAAGGTGATAGAATGGTTAGTGAGAGGACTAAAAATTTAATTTGCTAAAATTTTTTTCATATGTATAAGCTTTAATTTATTCTAGTAAAACAATTATTCTGTTTCAGGAATCAATAAGAAATCGAACAAAGGAATGGGTCATGGATGAGCAGTGACAAAACACATAAGATAAAACAAGTTTACCACTGTCTGAGTGGGTGCTTGTTGTTTTTGTTTTATTCCACATCTTCCTTTATGAGTGTGTGTGCACAATAGGCTGCATGTTCCTGCATGCTTGTGTGTGTTCTTCAGACAGACAGAAGACGAGGCCTGGGAAAGAATAAGAGGGGTAGAGGGAAAGACAATAAAGGGAGGTGAAAAATGACAAACCTGGTGAAGGAGGTCTTCCTGAAAGCACCAAATTTATCTAACAGAGGGGGAATAAAACTCATAGTAGCCCTCCTCTATTGCCCTTCCTCTTCCATTGACCCCTGGGTTGCCTGCTTGCCCAGGTAGATATGCACTGACAGCTGCTCCATGGGTGGGATCCTTTATGTTTGCTATTACCTGCAGAGAACTCATCCCAAAGCCAGTGAAAGCTCTAATGTGTCATAGCTGACAGCACAATGAAAACACTCTCACAGACTCACAGGATCATCTGACAACTCAGTGAAATTGAAGCTCATTCATCTAGATTTTTATTGCATCATATATATATATATATATATATATATATATATATATACATATATATATAGATATAAAAAAAAAATCTAATGCTTGATCTTTCCTCTTACATCCAGACACACACACATTAAAGTCTTTCATCCACAAATAGTTCCGAAAGGCTTTGCTGGACTTTTGATCTAGTCAAAATAAACTTATCATCACTGCAGTAAGAGAGATGATTTTTCTAAAGACTGAGCATTTTCACAAGGTGTAGGCATTAGTGTTTTGTTTCTAACTTTGTACGGAGTTCCACACTGTCCACACATTAGTTTTTACCAGCCAGGAGGATTTCCTTATAGCTGCTTTGAAGATTAAGGATTTACAGTGCTTTTCTTTAAGCTACTCGTACTTGACTATTGATAAATGAGGTAAAAAAAAATAACCTCGATTGTCCTGCAGAAAACTACATTGTTGTTTTGGTTTGATGATCAGTTGGATTAATGAGTCTAAGCAGGAGTGAGAAAAATCCTAAATGGAAACAGATTGTAATGCAAAGTTTTTGGATGGTAATATTATATACAATGAATGAGGTTACACAAGAGCTTTGAGCATTCATGAAAGCGGGTTATGAAAGAGGGGGAAAACTTGCAACAAAAGTTTTGTGTTTACTCTTATATTTAAATTGGTTTGAGTTTCTGAAACACTGAAGTGTGACAAACAAAAAGACATGATATCAGAAAGGGTGCAAAATCTTGTTCAGATATATTCACACACATATTAATGCAGCTTGCTAGCACTACAATGGAAGTATTTGCACCCTAGCAGCTTCAGCTCAGTATAATTAGACTGATTACCTACATGGTTGAATTCACAAAACGTGTCCAAGGGAAGAAGTAGGAAATGCTTCATAAAGAATCTTTTGAGATAGATTGACAAGGCCCGGTGAGTGAGTACCAATTTATGGACGGTGGAACAATAAGGAAAGTTCCCAGTGTTCATCCGCGACCAGTGAATCCAAAATGAACTCTTTTTATTAGGCTGACTTTGCCTCCGTGATGGTACTCACACAAAGCAGTCCACAAAGAGCGGCAGTAAAAGGGGAGTTGGGACAAGATAGTGGCACAAAGACCGAATCAACTTTCACGTGGCTGAATGCAGGCAGGAGCCCGACCCAGCTGTTTTTAATGGTGACGCTTTGACAGGAGGGCGGGCTATTTTTAGCCGTGTGCACTTCTTTCAGATGGGTGCACAAAAATGCCCCTTTTACTGAGCTTTGTCAGTAACCTGTGGTGACCTGCATTCAAAGCCGCGTCAGAGGGCACAGGACAAAAGATGGGGGTAACGGGACGTCTGCAGCTGAAAACATCCTGTCCAGGATTCTGCTACAAGAGCCCAGCAGCTCCACTGACCTTCGAAATGGAGAAACTTTCAAATCTAAAATATTGTAGCAAAACAGAACAACCAGCATTTGTTCAGAGACATTGAAAGTCGTGTTAAATTTGCTACACCTTAAGCTAAATAAATGCATGTAATGTCTCTGCAAACACACTTCTACACACATGCATACACACACAAAGAATGTACAAACAAGTTGGAAAACAAAGGGCTCTTGAAGCAAGGGCTGGGATCTTGATGAAAAATTCAAACAATATTAAACGGGGAGTGTCAACAGCAGACACACTCCTGCTGAGGGCCCTTCAAACAGAGTTACTCGGCACACACATTACGCCGCCACAATTCAGCCTCTTAGTGTAATGATGATGGCAGCTTTAAACAGGGGCACCGCTTTTAAACCACCTCCACTGCAAGCTCTCTCCTGCGGGGAGGGGGTTAAAGCTGGAGGATTCTTAAATCTTCCAGCTGCTGAGTTCAGACATGTCATCTCCTCCAGATTTGAATGTCATGGGCCACCTGGATTCTTTTCGTCTCCTCCTTCCTGCTCAGGTGACCACTTCATCGGGAGTCGCACTTCTGAAACACTCAGATTAAGATATCATGGTGTTGAAGGATTCCAACTGCGCTCCCGCTCAATGTGGAGCAGTAATGCTTCCTGACAGAAGAGATTTAGGGCCAGACTTCAGATTCCCATGTCCATCACTGATTCTTTATCTTACGAACAGGAAAGCTGCTCACGTAAATATATGGATCCTGCTGTGCACACGAGCCCACTGTTGAGTAAAAATTGTTATCTGTCATAACATATTGTTTTCTTACATTCCTAAAGTGAAACACCTGCAATAATAAGTTTGTACCTTGTACAGTATTTTGTTCTTTAGTCCATCAACTTTAACCCTTTAACTTCTGCTTTAAAGGCTTGGTCACACAATTTTTTTTTTTCTGAATCAACTGAGTATTGTGCACTTTACCTCTTAGCACCAATTGAACACTGATTAAATGTTGAGCTCTTCCGGAGGATTGTTGTTATTGACAATGTCTGAATCTATGCAACCATCTTCTCATGGCTACTTCCAGAAGGATAATATGCCTTACCAGAAATGGCCTCTGCACCCACTAGATCTTGTGGACAAGTTTAGACTCACATCTTGGATATACAGTCATCAAATCTGTGACTGTGTGTTGCTATCACAATATGGACGTAAATCTAGTTGTTTCCTCTCTGTACAAATTTGACGTGGTAACTTAGTACTAAGTTTTAAAGTCAATAAAATGATGACTGAAGTTACAAAAAGGTTTTTCTCTTGGTTCATGACCGTGGCATTTGTTTCAAATGTCTCCAAGGACTGATGCTTTAGCAAAAAGCTGAAGTTGCACAAACATTTGCTGCTCATTTGAACATGCAATAAAGGTTAGTTTGTCATAAGTTCAACGCTTTTAGGATACAAACATTTTTAGTGGATGCTTTTTATTGTTTTTTTTTGTTGTTGTTGTTCAATACAAAATTGCACAAAGCAAAAGTTATTTGACCAAAGTACTTCATCTTTAACTTTGTCTTTTGAAGGAAGCTTCTCTTAGTGGAAACTAAACTAAGAATGCCAAAACTTTGATCTTCAGCTATGACAGAATATTTGCTGCATTTATTAATGTTCAGATTGCATATTGTTTTTACACAAATAACGCTGTGTGGTCTTATGGTTCCACTAGTGTTATTTGTCTGAAAATGACTGTAGTGCCCCTTTTCGGCAGCTCACAGAACAACCTCCATGCTTCATAAAGCAGCTAATCCTAAATAAGAGCCTTTGCCATTAAGAGAGTTGCTGGCAGCACAGTGTATCTGGCTCCAGAACGGGGTCAGCTACTCCACCACCACCTGTAGGCAGACGACTGCGCTGACAAGGAGGGGCTAGGCAAGCTGTGGTCAGACTCAGGAAACAGAGACAGCAGGTGCATTGTTATCACCACCATGGAAAGATAATGAAGTCACATCACAATCAGCAGGAAATGAGGCAGCACGGGGGAACTCTGATAGCTCACTCTACAACACTGAACAATATTTTAATCATGTATATGGGCCTGTGTATGATCTGACTATTGATAATGGATTTTTACTCTTTGACACAATCAAAATTAATCTGTTACCTTCTGCGCCCAGTGTTTATGAGTGCTCGCTCGACATTTACTGAAGCCCGCTTTGAAGAGTGGCCAAATGCTCTCAGAGCAGTTAAAGAGCCACCTGCCTCGCCTCACCTGCCCTTCTGTGAAGGCTTAGGGAATAAAAAAAAAAAAAAGAAGAAAAAAACAGCCGCAGCCAGACCATGCCTGGTAGAAACTATGTGCAGTGCACCTTCGAAATCCCCCCCCAATTTTCGCTCTTGCAACAGACAGAAAAGAAGACATAAAGAAAGAGAGGCTGTTTTCTTTTCAGTGTCTCCCCTCAGCTAAGTCTGGGGTAAGTCCGCTAATCCTGCTTGTTGTGATGACTCACCACGGGTGTGGCCAATGTGTTCCCAAAGATATCTTTTTCGCAACCTGAATATAAATATGAATGTTTGTTGGCTGTGTGAAGTATGTTTTCTGGGATTCCATAGTTTCTAATGCTACATATGACAAACCATTCTTTAATTTCACTCACATAGGATTTACTAAGAGTAAAGTTTACTAAAATCTCCAGCTCTAAAGGCTTTCTAGGTCTGTGTATGTGCTTCCTGCATGTGTTTGTTTAGGTTTGAAGGGGAGAGCATTGGGCCAGTTTTCCACCTAATTGTTATTGCGCATGTGTTTGGTCTGGAGGCAGTCAATAGGAATCAGCAGAGAGCCTCATGGTCCTGGTGGTGGTGGCGTATGGGGCGGGGTGGGCTATATAGAGCGTTGTGTCTCCCACTTCTCAGTGTCTTAGTTGTAATGCATCCCTCCACTAACAGGGATCAAAGTATTAGGGATTCAGGTTATTTGTATTGATTTTATGTGCTGTCATGGTTGGGCTCGAGGACGCCCTCATATTTGTGGAAATTGCAAATTCCACCTCAGAAATGTCACCAGCATTTAATCTCTTCTTGAGTGGTCAATATGCGACCCTCGCTCCGGACCGACCGCGTTTATTAAACAGAGATCAGGCGTTCTTGTGGTTACCATGACACCATGCCGGATGGAATGAGGTTGGTCCAGAGGAGATGCAACATGATAGTGAAAAAGTTCAACTTTAGTGTTAATAACTTCTGATAAGATATGTGTCAGTGGTTATGAGATTGAACATGGATAGTGAGAGTTGACTCTACATTAGTTATATCATCAGATAACAATGCATTCTTTAAAGTTTTAGACATTGAGAGATCTTTAAACATCCCTGTGTAACAAACAAGCACACCTTAGATGCAAACTTAAACCAGCATAACAGTTTGTATGTATGTCAAATCATATGCTTACTTTAAGCAAGAGGCATACAGTCTTGTAGTCAAGAAAGTATGAATATGTTTCTTAGGTTAGTAGGTCAATAGTTTGGAGTCTATGGACTCCAGAGGTCATGTAAAAAAGACGCGTATATGCGTCAATAGACTCCAGAGGGATAATATATAGGACTGAGAAATGGTATGAAATGATTCTTTATCAACCATAAATTTAAATCTTATATGTTGAGTGTGCCAGACTTTAAATATGAATGTCGTTTTATTCAATGAACGGATCACACGCTTGCGATGATGTGTAGTCATTTTTTATACATTTGCGAAACATAGAGTCTTTCTGATGGAAAACAAATGTTTTAACAAATTATTGGATGTCAACTCACCCTTGTTAGGAATATGGTAGCACACATACTCTTCCCCAGTCCATATTTGACTGGCCAAACAACTTACATCTGACGAGTCCACCATAAAAACAGATTCATCATCTGCAAGTCTACATGCACAAGCTCAAATTTTCACATAAACAAAGTTTGAAAGGCAATAGATTTTTGCCATATTGAAGAAGTTCCTTGGGAAATGAATGGAGATTGAGTGACATCACATTCTGTGTTGTGCTATTAAGTTGTGCTAAATGTTCTGTTTGGTAGTACCAGACATTTTCCCTTGGTGGAGAAGTCTAAATCTTGTGTAATTCGCACCAAAATCTGCTCTCAATATGAACAGCTCACTTAACTTAGCATGTAAGTCGTCTCTGGGACTAGTTCCATTGTGATCCAAAGCTCTAGGGCCTCCGGAGATCTGATGCCATATATCAAAAGGAACAACTCTTCTTTTTGTCAATGACGCTACCTCAGGATCTAAAGTAAGGCCCAGTGTTGTTCTGTTGAGGCTATTGTTGTTTCTTTAAAGATAGATTAGAATTTTGCATTTTGTTTACTTGTTTTGTTTCTTTTGTAGTAATTATCAAGTAAAGAATAGATATCAGATCGACTGAAAATAAATTTGCGAATTTAGTGATTGCTAGCTCTTGTCAGTTTGTACATTTTTACCTAAAACACTGATTTTAAATAAATTCTCAACACTCGCAAATATATATATTCTGTCCTTCTTCCATTAATGTGCAATAGAGACAGTTCTCTGAAAAGAAAGTGCTCATCTTTCAGTCAGATTTTGAGAAGTTATGAGACTGATTGATTTGTTGACATATATAATTTCATAGGCCTTTACTTTCTCACACTGCAGTGGTTCTCAACTTTCTGGAATTCCCATTGTTGGGTTTTACTGTATACTCTTATTTTAAAAGTTGGAAGGTAATCATTTAATGCTGAATTGTACATCTTAGATGCCCTTAGTGGGTATTGTGAGTATGCATGATTGTTTCTCTCCTTCATTCCTAGCTTGACAACATGCAAAAACTAAAACTTCCTTTTGCCTTTTGACTGTAGGGATGGATTCAGCCCCTTTGCCGCCCAAAGCCAGGCCAATGATGGACAAATGACTGTTTTCTGGAAAACAACATCATAATCTTTCTGGAAACAATTTTCACTCATCCATTTAACAGTGCTGCTTGTCCACTAACTGATTTCATTGTCAGTTTTCTATAAGGACTCTTCAAGGTCCATAAAAGCAAACTACTTTGTTGCATCTACCAACATTTGCATGCCACTATCATCTTTGCTTTATCCGTGTCATTGCAAATGTTTCTCTTTCTCCTGTGTTTACAGGAATGGCCGAGGTACCCCTCCTCTCTCTATTCACCACAATCAAATTTACTCTGGCTTGAGTACACGTTTAGAGGGGACCATTTGTTTGAGGCAAACACTTAGGGCCCTCATATGTCATTGACCAGTGTCCACAAATATAATCCCATCAAGTTCAGTCTTAGGATACAATATTGTTTTCCTAATGCAATAAATGAAAATTATCCAGAGTTTTAATATAAGCTAACCCATTTTTCAGTTCATTATGAATTCCCTGATTCCCCCTTCCACTATATTTGATTGAGTGGTTCAGAAGAAAGTCATTGTTGCAATTGTGATTGTTTGACTGAGATCCTACTGTTGACATTACCCACACTTTAAGTATTTACAGTACGAGTGAAGGAACTGCACAGCTAACAAACACCAACCTGCCGGCATAGACAGCGTGCACGAACGCACCCTTCCTTGCCTGTTGATAAACCCCTGCTTCTTCCAAAAGCCTTCAGTTGACATGTACCTACAGAGAAAGCCTTAACAAAACAAGCGGGACCCTTGTAAATATGCAGTGCCCAACAGTGGCACACGCAGTGTTGGCTTACATACTGCTAGCGGTGTTTTTCTTTTTACCTCCAAATTTGCTCGGAAAACTAATCATGGTCTGATAAAGCCCATGGTAAATATGGGAGAGATTGACACCCACATGTCAAAGTTTACATAGCCAGACGAAGTGTACATATAGGGCAAGGGAACTGTGGGGCCGACAGGGACTGGACTGGCCTGACCTCAGTGCGTCTGCTGTGGTGGAACAGACACTTTGTGAGAAAAGCCACAAAGGAGGAAGATGTATTGCAATACATTTTTTGTCTACACGTTGTGAAGAAACAGAAATAAAAGACACAAACCTTTGCAAGATAACTGCATATATACTGTTCAGTGCACTGAAAAAGAAAGCATGCTTTACTTCAATTTTTTTACACATTTTTTCTCCTTTAAAATAAATTAAAATGAAGACTTTCTCACAAGCATCTTCTCAGCTCTCCTATTGCTTGATAATCCACAACAAAGACAGTGCAGCCAGCAGAAAAGGTTAACCCCTGACTGATGTGTCTGATGTTAATCTATAGATCAATTAGGGAGAGGCACACTGGGTCAAGCTACAGATATTGCAGCGCCTATTAGTTCCTCTATCTGCCATTATTACACAGTCACATGCTCAAACATTGTGCTGGGTTGGTATGCTAGGCACAGATGCCTCGGGTAAACAGACAGGCCTACAAGGCTTTTACAAAATATTGATCTGACAACAGATGGGAACCTTGATATAAGCCATTCACTTTCTCAATGTCTGTATTTTGATGGGTTGGAAAATTTGTGGTAAATGTATTTTATTCAGTTTCTAGGAATCTATATGACAACATTGTTTTGAATTTTTAGTAGATATTCTTTAAATGTTACCAATATCAACATAGCCTCTGGCTAAAAGTGTACTGAAAACATCAAAGCTACCATAAGCATTCCTTATTCACTGTAATGTGCAGCTTGCAGTAACAAAACAGTTTATTTTTGTTTTGTTTTATTATATGTTCCACATAAATTATACAACTTCTATAATTTTTTTTTTTAAATCACGTTTGTGCTTTTAAACATTTTTTTTCTCACATTTTGGTATGTTAAGATTCTACTCTATCCTATTGTTCAGTAAAATCCTTGATGTTTCCCAGCCATCATGCTCCTAAATAATATAAACCCCGAGTAGCGAATTAGATCTGAAATCATCATTTTTTAGACTTTGTTTTAATCCCAGGTATTTCTCTCCACCTGCAGGGATCCAAATCCATAACCATTTAGTCCCTCACAAAAATACCAAACAAAGCACGAAACACATGCATCAGCTTCTTTTGTTGCACTAAGCTGCATCTAAAGGGAGGGAAGGGTTGCCAGTGAGAAAAGATGGATTGAAATTTTCCATTACCTCATTCAAAGCTTCCCTTTCAATTTCAGCGAATTAGCTCAATTGTAACATAACTGGGGGAAGATGAAATGAAACCTTTTCTACCAACAGACAGAAGGAATAAAGTTCTTAAGTTCACTTTCTTAGAATCATAAAGAGTAGATATTTTTGGGTAAGAATGACTCACGCTGGGAAAAATGTCAACAGGGTTGACCCATTTATTGGAAAGGGATGGTTATTCCTCCTCTAAAGCTGGTAATAAGATGGAAACATCAAATCAAAATGAAAGGATCCTTGAGTTGTGTGCGGCTGTGAATAGGCAATTTCAATTTATGAAATTTTAATTTCAAGAGAGGATTGCACAGGCTTGCATACTTTGTCTGAGGATCAATGTGTTTCACAAAGAAGCCAATATGTCCAAATAACACTGATGGGTAATCCAACATTCCTCAATCCTAATATCTGAAGATCATCACAGCAGGGGTACAGAGGCATATTCACGACTAATTATGTTTCTATATCTTTCTGCTCCACCTCTCTGTGTTCACAGCTCCATGGGGATCAATCACTTTGAGCTGCCAGGCCAACACAATTGACAAGGCAGACACAGCGCAAAGCTGGTCCAGCATCTTCATGACATGCCACCATTCAATTAGTCTTAGTCAGCGGGGGGCGTGATTATTCCAAAATTAGTGATTATTTCCCTGGGTAAACAGGTCAGAATGGGGTGTGTCATCCCTTGTGATCTTTGCTGCCCACTAGGTCTTCACAAAAGGGGGCTGGAGTCTGGAGAAAGAGAGCAGGGTACAGAACACTGCTTCCCCTGAAAACCCCCCCCCCTACCAAATACACACACACACACCCCTACACACTCCTAACCCATTCTCAGTGAACCTGCTGCTCAACACAGCCCTCCCTGATAAAGTGGTATTTCCCGCATACAAAGAAGCCATCGGGCTTAGTCCTCAACTCACCCACACCCCCTTCATTCTTCCCAGCAAGAAAGCACAATGAAAGCAGACCTCGTCTTAATCCAAAAGGTAGGTTATCACGGTAATCTGATAATACATGCTGATCAAAGCCCATTCAATGCTAATCAGGACAACAGTACAGCATTATGGTCTAATTAGGGACAGCAATTGAAGTGAAATGCCAGAGCACTGTAAATAGCGGAGGATGGCACTGAAATACTGGGGGAAAACAAAAGGCTGAATGTAATGCTGCGGCATAATCCTTGCCAGAATTTGCAGAAGAAAGTAAATAGCACGAGTGTTGAATAAATTTAAGATTTCAAGAACTTGGGTCAAAATGGATACTTCAGGATTTTAGAGATCTTTACACTAATGTTATGAAAAAAAGAAAATTGTATTGCTGGCTTTTAACTAAAGACAGGTGTAAAGGTCAGGGTTTGAAGTTGTCTTCCTCACATTATGCTCTGTGCGTTTAGAAAAATATTAAAAACCATCTTGTTCTAGAGTGAGAAATTTTATACAGTATCACTGCCGGTACATATATATTATTTTTATTTTACTGTGTGTTTTCAAATCACCAAACTAACTTTAATTTCAGACAAATAAACTTGATTATATGTAAAATGCAGGTTTAAATTATTTAATTTATTAAGAAAAATAAGCATATCTAAAAGACCTGGTTTTATGTAAAAAAAAAAATAAAATAAAATAAATAAAATATCACCCCTTGACAAGCTGTGCCTCTCTTGGCAGAAACACCTGCCATCAAATCTTTGTGGTCACTGATTTTTTTTCTCCAGGAACAAAACTCTGAGGAAAGAAACTCATGAAATCTTTACTTAATAAAAATAAAATTAAATCAAAATCACAAGACTGCACCAGTAACCTGACTATGGTGCTCCAGCTCTGTGCCTCTTAAGACTCAAACTGCACAACCATGGCAAGGAGATTTCTCTTCCAGGCTTTATACTGAAAGCTCCTCCTACAAGACAAACCACCATTAATTGGAGTTCAATTACCATAGAAAAATGATGCACAATCAAAACACAAAGAATATTGAGCAGTACTGAAATCATTAACATCTTATGATATAATGAAATTGTTAAGTTCATGCGTTTATTTATTTATTTTTAAATGGTGTGGCAAACACAAACACCCCTAGGCAGTGTACTACAAATGGAGTGTCCCACAATCAGCTTGCCTTTATTAGGCTTTGGAGGCCTCTCACTCTGGTTTTACATCATTCCTTGGAAGAACACCTGAGGGTAGGATGGCTTAAATAACTAACCTCACAATCCTTCACATTAACATCAAGCAACTAGCAAGTCATCAGTAATTGCATTCAGAATAGCATAAAACACAGGCAAAGCACACTGTTCTGTAAGCTGGTCAGATGTGAGAAAACATTAAGGATTATGAGATCATTTGTTGTTTATATTATGTGCAAGATACTTATCTTGCACATACTTATCTTGCACATAATATGACACACAGCATCTTGACTGGTTTCATGTATTGAGGCCACTCAAAAACAGAGCCCACCAGAGAGAGGGGGTTTTGGTTCTCTGTGGTTCATTATCCTGAAAGTGTACTTGAGGTTAAGACTATAAGTTGGTCTACACTCTATACATCCTTCAGGATGTTCTGCTACCGAGCACACTTTATGGTTTATGGTTCTTTTAGACAAGGTCCTGATGGAACATCAAAGCAGCTCTAGGTCATCATAAATCCACCATGTTTTACTCTTGGTATCATTTTCTGTTTCCAAAACGCTATTTTACACATTTCAAAATGTTCCATTCTTGTCTTGGCAGTGGGAAGAATATATTTCCACATGTTTTGTGGAGCTTTGAGATGTTTTTGATCTGCACTGGAAGTGAACAGACTAAACTTTTGACTAGTGTCTTTCTTATGTTTGTAACATGAACACTGACCTTTAATGAGGCGACTAACGGCTGTGGTGATTGGATGTTGTTCTTTGTTCTGCTGTGAGCTCCTTGACAATCAATTGCTTCGCACTTATTGTAATTTTGGTAGGCCTGCCAATCCTATGAATGTGGACCATGTTTTTTATGTTTGTTTCTGATTCCTCTCAGCTTTTCAAAAGAGGCGATTAATCACAGTTAATGTCTGCTATACCTCAGAGGTTAGGTCAGTTTTTTCTAGAAAGAGACAAGTAAGTTTGGGAAGCCCTTTCTCCGAAATTATTTGATGAAATTATTTGAAAATGGCATTTTAAAATTATTTTTGTTATATTTGTCTGATGTGGAAGTTTGTTGTATGATCTGAAACATTTAATTGTGATAAAAAGGCAAAACCACAAATGTTTTTATTTTTTACTTTTCACAGAGCTTTATTCTTTTTCATTTGTTTTTGCACTTTGTACGCTCAATTAGTCATGAGCTATTACCAAGAGCAGGCAAATCAATTACCCACTTGCCTTTCGGAAGTCGTTGTTCTCCTTTGGGAGGCGCATCAGTCACGCTTTGCCTGCCGAGTCATCCCATGCAACTCCTGCAAATCTGGGTGGCCGCGGCTCTTTCAAAGCAGCACAATGATGCTCCTACATTTGGATAAACTGAAGTCTTCTAGAACAAGGCTTATAGCAATGGCTAATCCTATCAAAATGGACTCCTTACAGGAAAACAGTAAAAGCGAGAGGCCACAAATGACAGTGATATGTCACGCTTGGAATGCAAGGAAGACAGAAATCAGCGTGCGATGAAGATTCCTTTTACCACGACCGACACCCTTTCCACCTGGACCTAAAACAACAAACCTGTTTTCGGCTTCTGCTTTGTTTGGATACTCCTTAGCTACAAAAATAAAGGCCAGATGTGCAGGCAGCAGCCTCATGTGGCTACATGTAGGCTAGTTGTGTTCAACGATGAGAGGCAGCCTTGTCGACAGCCGGCCTGACTTTCCCTTTTAGGCAGTTTACAATGAAAGGTTTAAATCTTCACTCCTCACAAAATGTACTCACAGTTGATTTCACATATGTGGTAACATAAAGCACCCATACCTTTAAAAGAAAAGTGCAACATTTGTATCTTAGCATTTGAGAAAAAACGGGCACGTCTAGACATCAACCAGATTAGTCATTGTAAAAATCTGATGACTTTAAATGAGTCAAAAAGAAAAAAAAAAGTGTTGCACAGGCAGATTAAAAGACAGCCCTACGTTTCAGTTTAGTCCCTAATCAGCTTCTAAGTTGCTTAAAGTTTAAACGTTGTCCTGCGTGGGTCAGCTCAAAGCACTGCCCCCACCGCGATTGTTAGCCCCAACTCCCACACAGAGGCTGGGACAAAAAGGGCCTACCTCGGTGTGGCCCTATCAATGTCACTGCTTTGTGTAAGCGGCCTTTCAGGGTACATGAAGTGTCTTTAGCCTCAATGAGATCAATAGCACAGCCAACTGTGCAGCAGCTAGCACGGGCAACTGCGGCCACAGAGGAGTTGTAGAACGAGGGAAGATAAAACTGGTCAGACCAAACACATTGTCAGATCTGTATCTTTGATCTACTCTTAAAAGGAAACTTTTTAAGTGCTGGTTTTTGTTTGTGTTTGCGATGCGGGCAGACGAGGTGCAATATCAATGCAGCATATTTCAACTTAGTTTAAAATCGTCCCAGAGGACGTTCCAAAGTTTTTGTTTACTCTGCTGAGCCGGATCTTTCCTTACTGTGACCTCAGTCAGCATATAGGTACACTGACTTCGACAGGGCAGCTCCATTGATTTCCTATTCCCTCTTGGCACAATAAAGACTGTCAACGAACCACTGAGATGTGTCCTTGACTAAAGTGTAACTTACACTGATATGGCCCGTCTGCACTGGAGCTTTTAACCCACTAAGAGCAGCAGTGAACAAGTGAATAAAACAGATTTTATTGTCCTTTGATCATTCTCCTCTGTAAGCATGTAAACTCTAAGTGAATATATCATTATGAAGAAACAGAGACCACCATGTCAGACCATAGATGTTTCTGTTCTTTTCCCAACAGAAAAAGCCCAAGCCTAATTTGCCATCATCAGCTTCTTTTGTTCAAACAGGGGCTGGTATTTGAGAATAATCCTCCTTCCATAGATGAAATAGTGTCTCGACAGGCAGTGGCAAGACTCTGTCAAAACCTTTTCCATAGCCAAATCTTTGAGAGATCTGCAATGTTTGAGGCTGAAAAATGTCTTGTTAATGACAAAACAAGTGATGTAAATTCGCCACCTAGTTCTAAATACAGGAAATGAGCGAGTAAATCCTCTGTGAGAAAACTGGAATCCAGATTTTAAAAACAAAAGCAACCATGCAGTTTTTTAATCTGTAGTCTTGAATGTAATTTTAATTTAGCTTAAGATGCAACCTGAAAGAGCTATACAAAAAAGGTAAAATGGATGTCTGTGTTTTATATTCCGCCTCTGGTTATCCTTCCAAAATGCCACGAGTAATGTCATGCAATATCTGACAAAATGACCTTAATTTAAAGGGCTGCCATTGATGTCAACACCAAGTAAATACCAAGTTGCAAATGTGCATTGATTGTTTAGATGCTCCAGGTGACACCATGCCAGCAGAGAGAGAACTTTTGTTTACTTCTCAAATTTCACAGAATGTTGAGGGGGCACTAAAAAAAATTGACACATTGCTTAAGTGTCAAGTCTAAAATACAAATTGATGAAGGTTATGAAGGGTTATAAAACAACTTTCATAAACATGTAAGCTTATGGAAAGGTATGAAAGCTACCATACCTTAAAGTATTCACACACCTTGAGTAATATATTTTAATGTCATATTTTAACGTCACAGCCACAACCTTTAAATCTTTTTTGTGAATCTGAAGGAACAAGACAAAGCACAATTTATTAGCATAAACATTGTATCAGTCTAAGTTAAATTGGACTGTTATTAACAAGCCATGTTATTCCCATCTTATTGCCATTTGTGTTTTTGGGGAAAGTTTGGTCATGAAGTGACAGTGACGGTGTGTGTGTGTATATTTGCACGCGTGCATGGGTGTGTGTGTTCTGCATATACTATACTTAACATAGGTAAATATGGGCCGATATTGGTTATCACCCATAAAAGAAATATTAATATTGGATATTGAGATCGGCTGGTGCATCCTTAGAAGTAGCAGATAACAATGGAGAGGAGCTATAAAGGGAAAGTGGTAGAATAGGAACCCATAGTTTTCTAATTTATTCAGTCAAAAATGTTTATACCTTTACTCAGATACCCTTAAATAAATTCAGTGAAGCAAAGAAGCAAAGTGCCTCACCTGTCTGTGAGATGTTTAATGCAGGGTTATGTTACATTTTTTGTGATTACACCATTTCATAGAACATTGTTTCGTCCATCATCTAAAAGAATATGGCACAACTGGAAACATAGGGAGACATGATTATCCATCTAAACTGACAGGCCAGACAATGAAAGCATTATTCAGAAAGAGAGCAGCTAGGCAGCCAGTGGAAACTCTGGAGGAGCTGCTGAGATCCACAGCTCTATTGATGGGACACTAAAGAGGGGCAAGAAGGAATCCATAGGAGAAATGTTTTACAAGCCATCTAGGTTACACACTACACATGGACGGAGGTGCTCTGGTCAGATCAGACCAAAAGAAACCTTGTGACCTACATGCAAAAAAGAAGCAATTTGGTGGAAAGGGAATCATCAAAAATTAATATGAAGGGTGAAACATGCTGACATGATAGTTTATTTGACAGGGACAGAGAAGAAGAAGAAAAATTGAAATAAACACAGAGCAATCCTGGTGACCCAGGCAAAGTTTTAACTTAAAACTTCCAGAGGTACAATGGAATGGTTTAGATCTTAACATATTCAGAACTAGATTTTACTGTCCTTCTGTCTGTGTCTTGGTCCTACTTCACCAAAAAAAAAAAATAATACTTCATTTATTCTGCTTATCTGAGCCTGAATTATTCTGTAAAGGAGACTTTGCATACAGTTCCGTTTCTAAATGCTCATGGCTGTCAGAAACAAACCACAAAAAGACTTTAATCTGTAATTGCACTGAAAGCAATTACAGAAAGGTGAAAGGTGAGTATAAAAAGTATTAGTCTTGAGAGTAGAGGGGTTGAGTATGCACATTACCGCAATTTCCAGATTGACGAACGCACTGGAATATAAGCTGTACACTAACTTTGAAAATAAAAATAAAAAGTGTACATGTATAGGCAGCACTTGTCTATAAGTTGCATTATTGTACATTTCTGGCATGAAAGATTTACACAGAAAGACTTTTTTAAATTATTAATGAAATACTTACTCAAGACACAAATAAATATAGTTAAGGGTTAATCTGAACAGTATCTGAAACACAGCTTCATAAAACAGGTCATTGAGCACTAATTTTAGTGCACTAATGCTACTAAAATTGTTTTCATCAATGTCAGAATTAAACAGCCTCACACACCTCCTCAGTCTCTCTTTCATTGTTGCTCTCAATAATACTTTTGTCTTGCTCTTAAGCTTGTGGTGTCCTCTTCATCAGAAGGTTGCCTTCTAAAATCCATGTATTAGCCGCATTTCACAGTGTTGAAAGTGTGTGAGAACGTAGCAGCATATAGTTTGCAATTACAAGACATAAAATCTCTCAAAAATCAATTAGTTAGTGGTTGTAATAGTGAAAAATTTGAAAATTTAATTAGTATGAATATTTTCACAGTACTGCGTATTGACACAGTATGCTCAAATTATATTGTTTGTAACAATGTTTTCTATTCAATATATTTGCATAAATTTCACCCAATAAGGAAGATGAGATGCATATGATTGTGTGGTTTCACTCAGTATTACATGAACCGTAGTGATTTTTAAAAAATCTAAATTAACCTTTTTTCAATTAAGATTTGCAAACTATTTAAAATACTTTTTCTATTCTTCAGCTATGGAGAAAATTTCTGGAATGTATTTGCGATGGAAAACTGCCTAATAGATGTTAGCGTTGGTGGTACAAAGAACAAAAAGAAATGCCTGCCACAAATGAAAATGAATCTATTTACTCCAGCCTGTTTACTTTGTACTTTTGGCTGCAAAAGGCACAGAAAAAAAAAAAAAAAAGATTACCATTTTCATGAGGAGCAAGAGCCAAGGCCTCAGCTTCTCCTTTCAGGGGCCACGTTTTTTCAGCTTTTTAAAAACTCACACACCAAGCACCCTGGCAGCCACTGCTGACAAGATGCAGAAAAAAAAAGTGAGACAAAACCAAACAAAAAACAGTAACATCTGCAGCCGCCTCCAGCCAGACAGTTTGATGTGAATAACTCAGCACTTTGTGCCCTGACCTTGGCGAACAAAGCGGAGGCAGATGCCTCAGGAGTGGAGCGCGATGCCCTGGGAAGCGAGCGTCCAGTGAGCGCTCCTGTTCGTTTCGCTGAGCTGGAGTCATTGTCCCCTTGGTGGGGCAAAGGGGTGCCCACTGGGGGCATCCAGGCACCACATGCCACTTGGACTGTCATAGTTGCAGCACAAAGATGGCTGCTTGACAAGCGAAGCGTCATTTTCTGTGGTTCACGTCTGGGATCCCCAAGCCATATGAATGCAGATCAGGGTCAGGCAAATAACGATAGAAGTGCCTTTTAAATGTGGAAATAAATCAAAGCAAAGGGGAGCAGATGAATATTTATCATCCTTCCAGAGGATGCTAATACATATACAGATTTATTTCTAACTCTGTCCAAAGTTAGAAAAGGCAAATTCCTTGCCATCAAATCAAAGAGAAACTCAACAAAGCCACTGTGTACTTCAAGACTTAAATCTTACAAGTTCCTAATCCTTCTGAAGTCCACACGGGACCTTTGGTCTCCATGGCAACAGCGGGGCATTCAACCAAGTGATTGCCTCCAATGAAATTCAGATAAGACAAAATGGAAGTGAATTGATGTGATTTTAATGCAGAAGTGCGCGGCGGAAGGGAGGTCCACTCGGTTCATATTTGAATAAAGCAAACAGAGCAGACAAAAGGCTGACAGCCGTAAATGACATTGTCAGTACAAAAATTATCAGCCAGTTTACAATCTGTTTGCTCATGTAGAACAAACAGAATGTGTGTGGCATCCCGGGGCTTTGTGAACGGCAGGGCCGGCAGCCGGCGGCGAGAGAAAAGCAGATATCAGCTCCCCCTGCAGCCCTGCAACAATTAGATAGCAATTTGACAGGCACACTCAAAATGTGAGTTTTTGTTCTCTTCCAAGGGCACCTCATCATTTTTTTTCTGTTCAAAAAGGAAATTCATAATTGAAACACCAAGAAAAATAAAAGGACAAATTGTGTGACCTGGGGTCAGTGGACGTGCAGGGTGGGATGCACATTCCAAACATTGGACCCTCAGTTACCTAGCAAGAAGTCGAATCAAGGTTCCTCTTTCTGTCTTGCCCTCCTTTGGTGGAAGGAGACCAGCAGGGAGATCCTTCTTAAAGACAGCCCCGTTCACTCCCCGATGTCCTTTGTTGCATTTTGTCACATGTTTTGTTTTGTACTTGTTAACTTCTCTATAGCCACAGAACAAGCAGCAGCTGGTGAGCTTGCAGAAAGCTGCAAGACATCAATTTTATACCCTGGACAAGATGGAGAAATAGGTCAGGCTAGCTTTTGAAAGCACCTTGACCTTCTCACTGTACTGCTGCACCTCCAGAAGAACAAGCAACCAGTATGTGGCTATGGACCAAAAGTAAATCCACTTCTTAATTAAAAATGAAGAGTATTTGAAAAAATACACTCAGGGTTCCGAAGAGACACAGAAGTTCACCATTTGCATCTCAATTGGAAAGATACTAACAGAATGAAAACAAATCTGTATGAAAAGAATCTGTAGCAGAGTTGCAAAACAACATGGCTATTAGACGGCAAAACCTGTTGGAGGATGCTAAAAACTTTCCAGCAGGTAAAACAACCCAAACACACAGACAGAGCAACAATAGAACAATTTGTATCAAAGCATATTAATATGTTACAATAAACCTAGATTTGAGAATTTATCCATTCTTAGCAAGACTAAAAAATTGATGTTTAGACACAGTCTTTGTTGAATGTGGTTGTTTGTGCTGTTCTGAAAAGAAGAAAACCCCAGAAAACTTGCAGCTGTAATCAGACAAAAAAGCGGATGTACAACATACTAAAACAGGGAGGGGGGGGGGGCTGCATTACCTCACAGGCAGTCCTTCAGCAAATTTTAAAACACACATCCACTTTCTAATGATGCATCTCCTTGAGTTGATCTATCGTAATGTCAGTTTTTACTGACAGGGACTCAACAACTCAAAACAATTAAGTTAGAGATCACTTGCTGAAAGAAGCTAGCTGCCTTTAAATGATTCTACCCTAAAGGATTCTCAGGAAGAAACCATGACAAGAGGAAATCAGAAAAATTGAAATATTTACACAAATCTGACACCAACAAAACAGTAAAGATACTACGTAAATATTTACACCAATGCAGATCACTATAAGCAAAACCAAAGACTAAATAAAACACTTCCAAATTATCTCACCGGTTTGCTCCAAGAGCCTCTAAGCAGCACTTGGGGATTGCACTTGGCTGTCTTGCTCTGCTGAGGAGACAAACCAGGAAGAGGTCAGTATTTGTTCCACAAAACAGTTACATTGTAAAATATAAAAGTTCAAGAAGCACACAAATTGACATCCATAGCTGCTTTCTTTTTATACATGAAAGAGTGCTTGCCTCTCTGAAAGCCCCTCCTACCCCCCTTAAAGTTTTCAGGACAACATCATCTTCTATCAAAACCAAAGGAGTGGGGATATTTTGGTTAATTTATGACATTCAAGTTTGGACAAATAAAAAATGTCTTATTTGTTCTCAACTTTATAAAAGTACATTTATAAAATATAGCTGGCTTGCTAATCGTCTATGATCTGCCCAAACACGACTTGCCATATATTTTCTTTCCGAACAGTCTGACTTTCTTGAAATCTTATAAGCTGGATCTTTAGGTACTTTGTTGTTTTACTGTCACGACTTATTTGAAAAAAAAAAAAAAAAGATTAGGAAATTATGAATAGAAGATGCATTCTGGGGTTCATGCTCCTCTGGCATCCACAATGTCTTCCAGAAAAGGTGGACAATTAACGGTGGCAAACAAAGCTCCAGTTGAACTGTGAAAAGTGGAATCTCTTCTCTCTGGCAGGCAGAAGCCCAGTTTACCAAGAGGCTGTGTCCTTGTGAATCACAGCTTGCCTGACAGATCTGAAAGCAGCAAAGTCAGCTGATTGTTCTTGATACTGTTTCAAACTCCTGATCGCAGAGAAAAGAAAGAATGTCAGAGTGTTACTTGATATTCATCCCCAGATTCTTAACCTCGTTCTACGGGAGCCCCGCTCTGCTGTCTGGCGGCGGAGATGCCGCTTTAGTCTTATTAAAAAGTTGTTTGATTAGTCGGCTCCGGAATGGAGGCTGTGGAAAGGTCTGGCAGCAGCAGATAAAAGGGGAATGATAAATAGGCGAAAAGCCAGCCGATTGCCAGTCAAGCCACTAGAGCATCAACACATCCATTTTTCTGCAAACTTGATCCAATTATTGTCATCCACTCACAGATAGCTACTATGCCTTACTCCTTTCATTCCCTGCTAAACTGCTCTTCCCCTTTCTTCTTCTTTTCATTTTTTTTTCTTTTTTTGCAGATAAGGCAATTGGTCATAAAGGGCCAGCCATCATTAGTGGTGTTTGAATTGGAGCCCTATAGTGTTTGGTTAAGAGGGTAAATGCAAATTTGATGAAAAAATAAGGCTGCATTTACATATCAGCCTCTGCTCACATGGGGTGGGTAAACATTCTGTTTATCTCAAGTGTCATTTTATGATTTCACCCGAATATAAAGCCGGCCTTGGACTGGTTCAAGCTAAAGACTGAGGAAATTTACGGTTGATCAAACAAAATAGATTCAAGCAGATCTTTTGAGATGCTACAAATAAAAGAAGGAAGTCAAGTCGTTCCACTGTGAAATTGATTATTTTTGTCGTTGGTTTCAAAGAGTCTCTGTTGCTGTTTTAAATAAATCTTAATATGAATTATTATATTTTAAGATCCACAATGTAATGTAATATGAAGCAAAGAAACAAAGAGCTTGGTAAAGAAATAATCCTCAATACAACATAAGTTGCAAAAATATAAAAAACAAACCTTAAATTTAAAAAAAAGATAAAATCTTGGATACTAATATATTTTCAAAATATTTTTTCATCTTTCCATTTTAACCAATGCCTTAATATCAGTGTATGTATTGTTGAGGTTTGGGCATCTGGATATCTGACATCAAAACTTAAGAATATAGTCAAAAAAAAGGTTTCGAAATGGTTCAAATACAGAGTCGAATCAGTGAGTGTATATTTTCTGCAGAAACAGTGCTGAATATCCTCAGAGCCTCAAAGCTGAGGGGGGCTGTTAAAAATAAGGCAAAACACTGCCATCTATGGCTACATCCTGAGGACTGCCGAGGTCCTGTGCAGCCAGCCACAGCACAAAGGCAAGCAACGCTCCAAGATAAAGTGTATGGGCTTGATATTTGTAAATAAGATTAATAAAAAATATAATTGTAAACAAAAACAAAATTGCAAAATACATGACTGACATTTTTCAATCTATTAAAGTGAAGAAGTGTTCTTTATTAGGGTTAACACCAAAGTTTCACTGCATCGCTCGTGAAGCTGACACGTTTTTGGCTTCCGAAATTGACAGATTAGACTGAAAGCTAGATTTTCATCCAAATGGGCATCTGGTGGCCATATCCTTTAAGCAACACAATTCTGCACAAATCAGGGGTTCTGTCAGAGCTTTTCGTACCACCTGCTGTGTATCTTCCCCTCAAAACGATTGAGCCTGCCTTTATTGTCTCATCATAATTTTATCTTTACAGTTTATTGGCCAGAACGCTGCAAACATTGCACATTTGTACTTCAATGTGCAGAAAAAACATACTGCTAGTGTCATATACTGCATGCTGGTGTGACTTACTAGATATTTGATGGTAGATACTTTCATATCCAATGCTTTTTATTGGCAATAAAACGATATATCAGGACTTAATTTTGACTGCAATTCAAAAGCGCATTAAGGCACAATAATGAAGTGCATATAGCTGCCAGACTGGGGTAGCAGGTTGGCGATGAAACATAGAAGAAAGCCAGATGTCAGGGCTTCTATAGCTTAGGCCTTGACCAGGCCTACGTCTGCGGCGGCCCTTTATGTGGCGCTCTGTGAGATGCACCAGTCCCCTATGGGAGCACCAAGGCTTTACTGGTTATAAGACACGATCTGTCCCGTCTGTCACCTCTCCCCAAGTTATTCATACACCATCCATACAGTCGGTCCTCCAAGGCCTCTAATCCCCGTCTCTCGAGGTGGAGTACAGACAAGAAAGCAGACAGGCAGGCAGGCAGGTTGCGAGTCTGTTCGTAAGATGTTTAACACGCTGAGCATGACTGAGCATTTCACATCTACAAAATTTCACCAATGCCACCAGCATGAGGCTGCAACAAGGCGTGCAATCTCCACTTGCACGTTGATTCTGACAATACTGTGCACATGCATGAGTTCAGAGATGCTGGAGTGGATAATTTTTGCATGTGGTATTATCGGGAGTTTGAAGTAGGTCTGTGGCAGTGGTTCACATTTTAATTGTCTCAGGATCTACATTTGGATAATTCAGTGCGAAACTATTTAACTTTTTATATTTAATACATCATAACCACAGACCTCAAGGATTTTTTTTTATTGCAATTTTTTGTGAAAGATCAATACAAGTTAGCTAATAGTTTTCAAGAGGGGGAAAAAAATCCAAACTTTTCAAAAGATATTACAAATAATCTGAAATGTAGCAGCAAAAATATTTATGGTGGTTCTAGAGGAACTAAAGAGTACAAGCAGGGTGGTAGAATCTTTTGAATGGACAACTATCCTTTTACTACTCTACAAATTTATACTTTGTAAAAGAGTGGTAAGAAGAACATTGTTGTTGAAAGAAAGTCATAGTAAATCCTATTTACAGTTTGCCAAAATTGTAAATAACTTTAACATTCTGTTTCAAGATAACATCAGTTAAACTTTTTTAGTATACATGCAAAACTCTTTGCGTTGGAAAGCAAAAGCTTCCCATCATCCTGAAAACATGGAAAACACACTCACAGTGAAACATAGTAGTGGAACCTATTGTGGAAACTATTTTGCTACGTGCAAGAAACAGGAAAGCAGAGAAGAGTTTATTGGGAAGACTGATGAAGTTATAGACAGGACAATACAGAAAGAAAACCCTTTTACAGGTACAGAAAATGTAATTATGAAACAGAGGTTCTCCTTTCCTAAACCCTAAACATGAAATGGTTTTTAGATCGAAGCATAGTGCTGGGATGGCCCAGTCAGAGTCCAGTCCTATGTCCAGCTGAGAATATGTGACAAAACATAGTTCACTTGAGCCAAATCAAACAGAAAACAGGTAACAGTTTGTCTCTTGATCTGCAGACCAGGTAAATACACACCGTCTGTTACTTGGAGTAGTAAATGAAAGAAAATATGCTTGTTCACTCACATGGTCAGCACACACAAACATGCCTTTTTTTCTTTCCAACTCACAATTTGTGTTTGTGCAAAATGACCAGTGGGTACAAATACTTCCACAAGGCACTGTATCTGTTCCTACCTGTCATGTTTAATGCATAGATATTCCTTAATTACAATTGAATTAATCATTCCATTATTTAAGACTCAAAAGTGAGTTGCTTCACTGTAGTCACGCTCAGTTTATGGACACTGCCTTCAAATAGAATCAGGCAATGGTGGCATTCATGCAAGTGTTAGTCTGTGTTGTGAGCTACCTCGGCACCTCTGTGACCACACACACGAGAGTAAATTTGCTCTGCGTGTCATCTCCTGGTGTTTACAAACAAATACAAAAAGAGTTTATGTAATGCATTTATTTAAACAAGACCTAAGAAATGAGCAAATAGATCATTCTTAGGGATTCTTTGCTTTGCAAACACACCTATTATAGATTAAAGTTTGACAGTATGCCAGAATTATCAAGGTAAACTGGAGCTGTGACTGACGACTGAAAGTGGTTTTTCTTTGTTCTTGTGTGTTTGTAAGAGCGAGAGAGAGAGAGAGAGAGAGAGAGAGAGAGAGAGAGAGGAGAGCGAGCGGTAAGTGTGAACAGGAAAAGCCATATATAAGAGAGACTAAGAGAAACCCAGAAGGTCTTGGTACGTGGCACTTGTGTACTTCCCTTCTTTCTGGAAGCACCATCAATTTACCACTCCCTTCAAGGATCAACAAGAAAAGACTGACCTGGGACAGACACACAGGGTTCACCTCAGAGCCCATTAATCAAATGTCATGCTTGTGTGCAGATGAGGTCAGATCCTGGCATGTTGCGTTGTACCTATAAGGTCACCTGCAGGGCACTGGACTGAAACCAAAATTTATATTTCCATAATGCAGTGATATGGAATAATTTGTCAAATCCACAAGAGACATTAACCTCCTAAATGCGGATCAACTCAGCGAGGTGCTTGAGTGTTGCGTTGTGCCTGCATGTGGAGGTGTGGGAGAAGGACCACCTGTGTTGTGAAAGGAGCCAGTAAAGTTGGAGCCAGTGTGTGCTTTTGTCAGTTGGCATTTGATTTGTCAGTCAGCAGAGTCTGCTCTGGCTGAGTCACTTAGCAAAGCCACACCTTCTTCCCTCCATCTTTCTTTGCCTTTCTCTTTTCTTTTACCTGAGCTAAAGCTGTTTCCAGGAGTTCATCTGTAGGCCAACTCTGTTGACACACATACCTCACTGCACGTGGCTAACACCCATCTCTCTTAGTTTTCAATGTTAAGCTGTCACAAGTGAACTCAGCGTAGCATCCAAGCTTATTATGAAGGTTTGTTGTTCGTTGTTGTTTTGTGAGAGTAATATCACTGCTGCAAACTCCTGCCAAAGCTTTTCTTTTCCTCGTAGAGTGCTGATTGTGGCTATTAATGATACATGTGACCAACTGGTGAGAACAACATGTCAGTATTGTCCTCGAGTCACGAGCGCTTGCATGATCTAACAGGGGCTTTTATTTTTACTATACGCCTCCCCAGGTAATGCATGCCTGAGTCTGAAATGAGAAGATCATAGTGCAGGAATTAGTAAAAGCCACATCTGAGTAGCACAACAAGGAGGCAGGTGGCAGACAGTAGCATGCTACACCAGAGAGCTGCATGGCTTCTGCAACTACAGAAAAGATCACAGATGTACACAGAAGCCTGTTTATTGTATACACTGACTTTGAGATGATGAGAAGGTCAACTGACTTCAAATCAAGCTTTGTCAAAATATGCCATCTCATATTGATTTACTACAGTTCTTACAAAAGTATCTATATATATCGATAGATTTTGACTTTTTATTATGTCATGTTAGAGTCACAAACCTGAATATATTTTAACAAAACCTTCTGTGATATACCAACACAGTAGAACAAAATTATGAAGTGGAAGTAAAACTTGTGAATGGATAAAAGTCTAAAAAGTGTAACATACTTGTTTACTGCTTCTCTATGCCAATGGTTTCCAGATTTGACCATAATTACAATTGCAAGTAATTTTGGTCTTTTTTTTTTTTACCTCTAGCTTTCAACCTCTAGATTTTGCTTATTCGTATATAATATCTTTAAAAAATCAAGCTCTGTCTAATTGAATGGAAAGTCTTGCCACAGATTTTCAATTGATTTTGGGTCTGTTCTTCAACTGGGCCATTTCAACACATGTATCTACTTTGATCAGTAGCTCTAGCTGTATGTTGCAGTAAGCCGCCCTAGTGTCATCAGTGTAGGTGATCTGGCATGTTTTAATTCTCCAGTTGGGCCTCACTTTAGTCCAAAGCTCTAGATAGTCATCTATGTTTTCATCACACATTACACAATTTTACCCCTGATCTTTTGGATGTGTGTTCATTTTGGATGCTTCATTTTGTTCATATCCATTGAGACCTTCGGTTGTATTTATCTCTCCTCTAAATACCTTCAGGTAAGCATTGGGTGCAAAAGCTTAACAAAATGTTCCTCATAACAAAAGCTTGTATTGCAAAGAAAGCATAAAGTAAGTCAAAATAAAACCAAACTTCAAGAGACAGCTAAGGAGATGTTACAAAATAATTCCAAATTCTAAAGCAGGATTTCACAAAACAAACCAGACTGGCAACAAACAGGGTACAACTGAAAAAGGAGAATCAATGAACAATGAGGGAGTAATGACTACGCTCAGAGGGAGTCATATGATTTACAAACTCAGGATACAGTATTTCTGGTCTGTAGACAGCAACACAAACAGATATTAACTTTCTGAAACACAAAGTTATTTCTTGGTCTTACAAGAAAAACGCTTTACCAGAAAACCCTAATCAGGGTGAACAACAATAAACCACATTTTTGTTTACAAGTCCCTGTTCAAAAACTTCTGATATTTTCATTTTGTATTATTATTTTGCATGAAAAGGTCCCCATAATTTAAATTAGTTTCAACATAACTTTAAGACCATAATTTTGCATTAAAACAAGTAGAGAGTTTTAGGTATATTTACAGGGATAACATAACAGCTGCAGTTGCAGTGGAAATCTGTTAGTCTCGCTGAGAAAACAGAATAAATGTTGCTAAATTCTTGACTGAAGTGCCGTTTTGACAACGCTTCAAAGGGTTCATTCATGAAAAGTCTTGAGGGTGTGGAGCACAAAGTGAGGCCAACCACATCAAACACTTGATTAATTGAGGATTTGATGCCATGAGTGAAACAAGAGTTTTTACAGTGTGCTTAGTTGGGAATTCTTTCTGAAGCTTCATCCCACGCAGCGCTGCAGCCAACCTAATTCCTGTTCACTAAGTAGCAGCACCTTACACTCCCTTTTGAAACAAAGGATGTCTGTCTGTAGCACTGCTGTGTGTCAATGGAACAAAACCTGTCTGCACTGCACTGATGGATATTTTAGCTCTGAATTACTGAAATCCTCCAGGTAAGAATTAAGTTTGTTTTGACCCATTCTAAACCAAAGTGTGCATGTTTTTTTTTTTCTTTTGCATTTCTTGCTTTAGAATATATACAAACATCAAAGAAAAATTACTACAAAAATAATAATAATTTAAAAAAAGATATATGTGGTTGGTTTCTCCCTCTGTGGAAACTGGCCTCATAGAGGATGATCATTGTAGTAAAGAGCTAATTGATAGCGTGGCGCAGACAATAGACGGGTGCCCCACAGTCACATTCCTCACATGCCAGTCGGTCTGTCAGTGACCCTGAAATGGAGCCCACTTTCCCAATTAGGGTCATTAGTGTGAGCCACTAAGTGCCCCAGTCACACATGGCTGCAAACCAGGCCCACTTTGGCACTGTGGAAAACAGAACAAAAGGGCCAGCTCAGTGTTTTCACCAAGTGTTGCCTGGGAATGTCCAAGAGAGATTTCTCCCTTAGTTCCTCAATTAAGGTGGGATCTGCACAGTTTTGATCTGCTTAAACAACCAAAGTGTTTTGTATGAAAAATAAATAAAATAAGATAGCGAAAGCAGGTTTTTTGATTTGATTTTTTAAAAAAAGTGACAAAACTAGATGTTGGTGGTTGGAAAGTCGCTCATTCATGATTTAAAGGCAACACACTGACAGTTACAGCAGTTGCTTAGTTGCCGAGTTGTATGAAACACCAGACCACAAGATTCGCCTTGCTATGGCGTGCTTTCAGAAACCTGAACCGGAGATACACATCCTAACCGCCGTTCCATTTCAGAGGACCTATTATCATTCTTATGTCTTATGGAAATAAATATTGATAGCATGAATAATATTTTCCTATTCCTTACAATAGTAATCCAGAGGATGGGACCATTTTTAAATCCAGGATTTCCAAAGAAAAGAGGGGCATTTGAATCTGCGGTCACATCTTTCTTTTTAAAAATATTTTGACGTTAACGCATAGCAGATGTTGTTGCTCATTTGACTGCCTATTTGGTTAAACAATTAAAAAGCTGCATCGAAGCATCCGTTTATGGATATGAGGAGAGGCACGTTGACGAGCCTGCATTATCAGACGTGGCTGGCTGTTGGAAGGCAGCTGGGAAGCCTTTTGTTTGGCCTTCTTTCTTATATGGTATTACCTAGAATCTTTCATTTCATTTGATTTTATTGCACCTAATTACAAAGTTAATTTTAATGCTGCTGCCTCCTCTGGGTTTAATTACTGATGCAGCCTCAACCACGACGCTGCTATTTTTGATTAAACGGTCCTCTGCAATCATAATCACTGTCTGGGCAAAATATAAACAGGTAGATTTATCTAGCTGCTCTTACAGAATATTTCTTCAGAGTACACATCATGCTTCAAGAGTGCATCTTTGTATCCTTAGGGCTTAAATATCCATGCTTTCCCCTCCCTCTTTATTATTTGCATCAAACACCTGCAATAACTTTAGTCATCAGCTGTGTTTTAGCTAGAGTTAAGGCATGCTGAAAGATCTGAAAGGTGTCAGAAAAGTACTAATTCATCAATGTCAAATCTGACAAATAATAACGCCAAAAAACTGCAAGCGAAAGCTCAAGAGGGGGAGATTAGGGTTGGAGCTATTGCCAGGTTCAACTCTGCAGCTGGGAGTTGAGCAGATTCACTCAGATAGCAAGTTGAGCCAGCTTGCAAGGTGCTGAAAGATGCTAAAATCCGTGCAGACCAAAATGGCACCTCACTATGTGCTGTACAAACACTTAGCGTTGCTTATAATGTAAGTGTCAAGGCAGGAATTAAGGCGGCAGTTTTTAATCTTGAATGAAAATTTTGGAGAAGGTGGGAAAAATGCAGCATTCATGTTCACACCAGATGCTGAAATACTGTTGTTGTGGTATGAAATATGTCCCCAATGTGTATTTGATGCTCTCAAATGTGTTAAGAGACTACATTAGCACTACATTTATTGATAGAAGGCTGTAATCCTATACTTCTGTCAATAAATTCTCTAATAACAATAGTCTGATGGTACAGAGTGAGTGTACTCAGCACCTTTAGTATATTTGTTTGATGAGTTGTCTGGCTTGTAGTGTCTGAAGCCACTCACCTCACTCTCTGTCATAAAGAGGCTGTTTGCACAGAGATCCTCAAACCTACCGTGCTTTTCACAGAAAAGCAGAGCACTCCAAAAGCTGCCTGTTGATCTGTTGATCTCAGCGGCGTGTTGGTAAATCAAAGCAAAAATAATCACAGGGCCCTGTTTGTACAACCTACAAACCAAGCCAGCTTAGGCAAGACAGCCTATGTGCAACTCCAGCCGCAGTCCATTCCGGGATTTTATGTTCGGATCAATGGAAATAATCATGTTTCTTATGCTGTCGTGTTTTCACCCTATTGTGTTAAGTACGTTTACATTTTTGATTTTAAATTAGATAAAAATGTCCCAAGAGCAAGTAATTAAAATAATCTTTAGATAAAACTCTGAGATCCACAAAGCATTTCCTCAACTTCACTTGGTTTCCTGGCTGCCATGGGCTACAGAGCTCTGAGCTCTGAGTCCAATGTGTGGGAAGGTTTCTCCTGATGTTCTTCCTTCCTTGAAAGTCATTTTGTAAACATATTTATGATTTATTATCATTTTTGATTTTCCACTGTCAAATATTTTTATGCTGTGTATTAAATCTTTTGTTCTTTTTAAGCAAATTTCTACTCATCAAGAAATTATATTTAAATTGTTTTATTGTTCAATTCAGGGCAGTAAAAGAGGTTTTAAATTAAATGTATAATTTAAAAACAAAATCAGGTACATGGTAATATAAAAAAAAATACGCTGCCCTCAAGTGGATGTCTTACAGCGCAATAATGCTAAATTATACTGGAAAAATCAACTTGTCTTTCTGTAAATATCAGACAAAAAAATATAAGCTAACATAATTTCCTGTCTGCATGAACTCAAACAAACGCCACACATGCAAACCTAGCATGGACATTTTCATCCCAGCTCTGCACTTTATCATTATAACCACAGCAATAGACAGTGATTGCCAGTCTCCAATTGCACACAATTCCTCTTACTAGTCTTATCATTGTTCCGACAGGTGGTCTTACCTGGAAGCAGGCAGATATGAAGGGGGATGTGTGGAGCAATAAAACCATAACTGGCTGGTAGTACAGGAAGGGACGTTACATGCAGAACACCACCTGCTAGATGAGAGGCCTTTTTTTTATTTTATCACCAGCTGGACAGTGTTTTATAGCACTTGTTTTACAGTGGCTGTGATTAGCAGAAAGGTCACAAGGGAAAACAGAGAAACTCATCGTTTGGATGGGTGATATAGAGTTCTTGGGCTGTTAAGATAGGCGTAATACTCTATGAAAATGAATTTATTCTGTTTTAAAGCTGTTTACAAAGATACAAGTCATATAATATCTAATTATGTACCACCACCTGCTGGTCAGCCTCGTGTATTGCAGAAATCCCCTTTTGATCAACCGCATAGGTGATACGTGGTCGGTTTTAAATAATAGTAATCTCCACAATTGTTTATTTCTGAGACACAATTTCACCATAAGCAAGTATTTCTGAATTCAAGAATCCTATTTACCAGCAACAACTTTCAGGGCGAATGTATTTCAGCTTAAATGTGTGTGTTAAGAGCAGTGATGATGATACAGGAAGCAAAGACCACTCTGAAAGTTAAGATTAGGTAAGGCTTGTTCATTATGTAGTTTTCTGTAATACAGCAATAAAAATACAGTATTTGTTTAAAATCCAAGATCCAAAATGTTATTGATGTAGTTGGAGTAAGCTACAGCGTCCTTAGAAATCCTGAAGAAAATACTGCACTGAATGTGGAAAAACGAATGGATATACATCTCCAATTCCAATTCCTGACATAAGACAAGATAAAATAAAATAGTTAAAAAGATAAAAAGTAAATTAGTCAGATGCCTGCAACTTTCAATTTTTTTAAAAAATAATTCCTAAACTAATTTCTAACCTGTTACAGTTAGCAGATTTTATTTTAACATTAGTGCTTTGGCTATTAGTGAAAACAGTTAGTTTTAAGATTTTTGTTTTCTGACAAGGTGGCCTGTAAACCTCTCTCACACTACAAGGGTCATCACAGACTTGGTGTGTTCATACTAGCAGTTTTTTTTTTTTCTTTTTTTTTTTTTACAACTAAAGTGCACACCTAACGACAGTGCGTTTCGAGGGTACACATATTAAAGGACTTTTCGGACCAAACTAAAACCAACTAAGCCTTGAAACAAAGTGTGTGCAAAACTCTGACAAGAGCAACAGTTTGAAGGAGCAAACTTACCACTAGGTGGCAGTAATAAAAGGTATTCTCACAATTTGGAGGGTGCTAAGTACTGTGTTTTGGACGTAATCTGAAATTCTCTTGCTTTTCATTCATATATGATCATAATTAGTTGGCAGTTTCTGTGTTACTCACTATTGTTTTGTGTATATATTCATAATTTTGCATAGATACAAATAAATGAAAATGAAAATAAAATACCAGAGCAAACAAAACTGTACTTGTACAAGTCTTTATCAAGTCGAGAAGACCCCACAACCCCTTAAAGTACATTCAGTCATTCATCCACACATACTGACAAGTTGCTACATTGTAGCCAACAGCTGCCCTGACAGAGGCAACAGAGAAACCAGCAACCCACCAATTACAGGGCAGACTCTCTTTTTCATTGGTTATCGGCTTTTTTATTTATTCATAATACAACCTATATAAGTCACGATATTCTTTGCTGAACATCAGACAAATAATTTCAGTTGGTTATATCTTACAAAGCGATATTTGTAAGATATTACCAAAATCATAACTTAAATGAATATGAGCTAAATACAACCTCACAGATTCAGGATCTATTTTTTGCATATTATGGTTTACTGTGATGTTTTCTATGGTCAATCTTTGCATATGAATAGGTGAAAACAGTCACTGATACCTTCGCTTTTTCTACACAGCTTGTTTTTATAAAAGCTCGACATCTGTGGTCAGCATGCATAAAGAACTTGCAAATGTGCAACACACAGTTCTTTATTAACCACAAAAATAACCATTCATGTAAATTTCCCAGACCCTACAACACTGACACTGGGAAGATTAATGTCTCCACATGCAAAACACAAACATATTTTCCCTGTGGCTCACACAGATTGTATTGTATACCTAAGAATGTAAATAAGTGTATGTAAATTTAGTTTCTATGAAAACAACACAATGTGTCCAACGAACCTTCAGCTCGCTGTGGTATTTCAGTCAGTGAGGTCAGTTTGATAGACATAATGAATATTTTCCATTCTCAATATTTTCTTCAATATATTAATCCTATTTATTGTACAATGTTGCAGTAAAATGAACAGTAGAAACTACACGTGACGTTAGGTGACATCAGGATGTTTCTGCAGATTTGGGGCTGGAATATGCTTGAATGTGCACACTGCCAGTTTTCTCATATGACCATCATGGCTTACTGTCCAAGGCACCACGATATATCAAGGGACAAAAGCTCAGGTGTTCCTAAGAAGTGCTACCCCCTTTGTTGTCCATTGTGTACACATTGTAAGAAAACATAACCATCGTAAAACACAGAGGTTTGTATCTCAATCAACATTCATACTGAACAACAACAAAAAAATTCTATTTAATTTATCCTAAGGAAACCGGACTGTATTTTATCAGCTGTGGTTCAAAATATATCTAATGTTGGTTATTAAGTCATTCTTATGAACCGAATCATCCTGTACATACTGTACACTGTACAAGGAGCTCACCTGTGGTGATAATGCTTGAAGAACCACCATTACACGAGCTAGTGCACCCATTCAACGCACTTCTTTATGAGTCAAAGTATTATTTGTGTATTCCCCAGACATGAAGCAAATATCAGTCTAATATGCTTCTTGCCTTTGATTTGTTTCTTACTCACATATTCTGGCATCAAACTCAGTCACAAAAAAACCCAAACACATTAAAGGTGCTATTCAAACCATGAAATAGCAGGTGTGGAACATTGTACTCTAACCACAACTAGTACCATTACTTACTCTATTGTTCAGGTACACAATGAAGCCGCTTTAGCTTTTAAAGGTGGGGCTGATTTCTCTGTAGAGAAAACCTGTCACTTTTCAAAGATCAAGAGCAGCATCTAAACCTGTGATGACACCTGGTCATGAAATAATCTCAGCAGCTTTGAAGTGTGTAGTTGTCACCTTTGAGCATTTGCAATGAAAGAAAAATAATCTCCCCTCTTTAATTGCTCAAAACAAAGAATTTGAAACTGTAAATTTTATTTATATGACAATATTTGACAGAAGAAGCATATATATTATTTCTTGAGTTTAGAATCATCTTTGAACTCTAATCAGTATAAAGCAATTAAAAGACTTCCTTGTTCTCCTCCCGTCATCTTTTCAACAGCCATGTTCTGCTAATGGCTTTGGATCATGGCTAAGCCTTACTGCAAATGGCGCATAATCCAGTGGGCCTGCATTTGGTTACCTGAGGGAAATACTAACCAAGCTCTCTGAAACCCCCTCTGCAAGTCTCCAGATTAGTCCAATATATATTAATCCCTCCATTTATCTTTGTCAACTAAAGGGCAAAAATAATTTGAGAGTGAGTAAATAGAAGGGTGTGCAATAAAAGTGGCATGCCTCAGACAGAAGGCAGGTGCTTGCCACCTCCACACAGATTGTCACTGGAATTGGCTCCCTAATGAGCCTCTGAGTGGAAAATGTGCCGCCACTCATTTTGCTCATCAACATTTCATGAGTTGGGTGATTATCCTTTCCAAGTAAACATGGGATGTTTCAGAGTTTCTAAAATGGAAAAAAAAAAATTCATTAAAAACACAAGACAAGCAGCAGTCTCACTGTTTGGTTTGGAGATGAAAGGCACAGACTATTTTTGTAGAAAACTGCAGCACCTTGTAAAAGTATTCATACCCTTTTAACTTTTTCATCAGGTTTTATCCACAAATATCAATGCACTTAATTTGTGACATAACACAAAATAGTACATGACTGTGAACTGTGGTGAAGTGAATTAGGAAAGTGATTTATGCTTTTCACATTTTATTCAGATAAAAAATATGAAAAGTGAGGAATATACATGTATCAGCCCTCTTTACTCTGATAACCCTAACTAAAATCCAGTTCAACCAAAGACTTTCTAATCATTAAACACACTCCACCTCTGTGTAAATAAAGAGGTTCTAAGCTAGAGAATATCAGGGAAGAAAGTATTATGAAGATACAAGAATACACCACACAAGTCAGGGTTGAAATTGTGGAGAAATGTAAAGATATCATCCTCTGTTGTATTTTATTCACTAACAAATTTAAATGATCAATTGAAACACCTCTGGGAAAAAAAGCTATGACGTTTTACTTAAAAAACTATTTTTTTTATCCTTAACAGAGTATGATGATTCTACTTTGCGTTTATTTGGGTTGATGACCTCACCTGAGGTACAGAGCAACACAAGAATCTAGCAGGACAGCTCACGTTAGTGAAATTTGTGGTTTACAAACCCCATTTGAAAGATTTCAAAACAGAGTTAGAAGCAACTGAGTTTTATTGTAGAGTTGAATAATGTCAACCCTTATCTGTTTGAGCTTACGTTTGTTTCTGATAACTTCTGAGTCATAATGGTTATTGGTAGAAAGGGCAAAGCTGAAGCAAATGGCTTAAAAGACGACTATCTTAAAAACTCCCACTGATGCAAATCTGTTTGTGTGTTTATGCAAATTTTACTGTCTGATTGGTTTCTGTGTAACGGGAGTAAAAGCCATATTCTACTGTCCTTGAATTAGATATTTTATGATTGCAATGGTTTAGTAAGGCACTTTATCTTGAGATGAAAAAAGAACCTTGCCTGCACCTTTAAACAACAAAGGGAAGAGGTTAATATTCAGAATGTCTTAGCATCATGAGACCTTTTTTTCATTGAAGGTATGAAGGTTTTTCTCAGCGGATGAACCCAGCAGAACAAACCTTAACTGTGACATTTATTGTCAGGAGACCAACCAATTAATACAAGAGCTAAGCATATTAACGGAAGAGTTTGTGTGATGCTTTGCCAAAGAAAAAACAATTATGACTTTGGAATGATTCCATGTGTTTTCTTAGCTGCAGACATGTTTTTAAAAGAAGCTGTAAACTCTAGAACTGAAGTCAAAGCTGTCTGTGGGTGTCTTTTTACTGGACATATATTTGAGAACAACTCAGCAGAAAGTAAAGTCTCTTTGAATCTACATCAGTGATGTCCTTCAGCTCTGCTGGTGGAAGTCATTACAGGCAGCATGCCTTCTCAATACACCCACTGAGACACCAGTGCAGCCCTTTGGTTTCAGTGACACAGTGCCGATTTACCATCAAAGGACGGGGTGCCAGTGTAAAAGACCTCATGAGGATCAAAAATGCTACTAGATTTTGCTTTAAACATTTCATGGGCTTCAGATTTACCCAGTGATCTCTGAGGGAACACTGGAAGTAATTTCAGCCTGAATAACTTTTTTAACCACGCAAAGTTGTGTGTACTGAATTTGTTGAATTTGTTGGGTTGCTGAAAATTGATGTACTATAAATGCAGATTTGTTTATACACAAAAATTTTATTATATTGCATTTTACAGCTTAGAAACTCAAACAGATATTCTGCTTTCTTTGTTTGTGTAAAAGGGTAATAGTTGTACTCTGCATTTAGCAAATAAACAAAGAAGGCCGCCCAAAATGTCATTTCTTCCAAAATATCTCTCATTTTGCACACTTGTAAACCAAAACATGAAAGCTTCACTGCATGAACACTTTACTGGGTCACTGTGTCAAATGTCCACTTGTAATAAATGGCCGCATGAAGAGACAAAACTATAAAATAACTTTCTTCCCTATAGGAGAACTTTTACTGGGCTAAGGTACAGAGACCAAAGAAATCTGATGGCTCCTGGTTTTGATATACAGTGGCCTCAGCACTTAGTGGCACTCCTGGTAAAGATGTATAATCCACACTGATGCAAAAGACTCATTGTAAGTTATCACAAATGTTTGATGCAAGTTGGGGCGTGATTACTTTTTCAGACATGGTCAGATTGGTTTAGAAAGTTTTTTTATTCTTTAATCATTATTTGAAAACAGTATTTTCTGTCAACTCAGATTTTCTTTATCTGTGACAAAATCTTGAATGACGATGTGAAACATTTGGCAAAAGAACCAAAACAAAACCAAATCTTAAAGGTGGCAAACACCTTTTAATGTCACAACACCCAAACAAATAATGAACATCTTTCCATCCCCAGGAACTCAAAACAGCAACACATTTCTGAGGAAAGCGCAGAAACAAAACAGACTCATGATCTGATGTGTATCTGCCACTTTGAGAGAGTGTAGCTCTCTCACTCAGATATTCTTCTCAAGTTGTTTTCCATCAATTTTGTTTAGCTTTTTTTATTTATATACAATTCGCTGCCATAAGCCAGTGGGCAATACTCAGCCGGATTATTTACTCAAAGACAATATAGCAGATGGTGAAAAATTCATACCTACGTCTCAAACTGACCCCTATCTCTCTCACCTCTGAGATGAGAAAAGCCCCTCAGAGCTGATGAGTGATGAGGGCTGGAGACGAGACAGAGCAGATGCTCACTTTTCTATGGTCTTTGACATCCACTGCTTTAAAACCACTTTCGAAATAAGAATAGGTGTTGATGAAATGCATATACCAGAAATGTAAGCTTTGTAATCCGCAAAATTAAGTTAAACTAGTTGAATTTCAGGTCCTATTATAAGGGTTTTAATTCTAAAATATAGAGTTGTACTTCTGTGTATAATTTCACAATAAACAGCCAGTGTGCTAAAACTCATTTCTCTTCTTGGTGAAGACAGAAGGCAGTGAGCTTTGGGACTTCCCCCAAGCAGCAAGTGTCAAGTTCACAAGGAAGTCAAATATTCAATGTGAGGAGTGAAAAGTGTGAAAGAGAGAGCATCTTGATCTGCTGTTGTTTTAACGTTAAAAAATTCTTTGTTGTTGTGCAACAATATTTGAGTTTTGTTTGCCACAAAACCGAGAAAAAAAACAACCCTTGAATCTATAATATAATTATCAGTGTGCATAAGAAAAAATGCAAATACAAAGAAAGTCAAAGCAGCATTTTTCCACATCTCACTTCTGGTGCAATTGTTCATCTCCACTGGGAGGAAAATCAGCCAACACTAAGAGGAGGAGACCTATTGAAAGATCCATTTTCCCTCCCACAAATGAGAAAGTTAATAGGTTCTATCTTTGTCCTCAGCTGGGATTGCCATTTCCTCCCCTGCTGACCTGTACATGAGACGGTTGACTCTTACAGGAATCAAGGTGAAGAAGAACAAACAAACACTGGTATCTGGAAGACTGGAGGTCTTGGGCCTGAAAAGGGTCTTGTGAAACCGAGGCAGTGTGCAGCAACTGCTCTGAGCTGCCCGCCAGGCTGTGAGGAAAGATTGGAAAAGTCATCAGCAGGCCAGGAACACAAGGATCGCTAAAAATATGGGTGGCCACCGCACAAAGTCTCCAAACAAATGGATTTACATGATGTGATCGCTATCTTACGTGCTGCAAGGGAGGGTGAACGCAACATAAATGGCACTTTCCTGTTGAAAGAGAAATAGTGAACGATGTCATGGGGCTGTTTTTGAGAGCAGCCAGAGAAAACACATGAACAGAGTCATGCTTGTCTGCTGCTGCAGGCAGGATGTTGCAACCTGGTTCATATTTTTTTCAATTCACCAAGTCAGGAAAAAAATCTAAGAGTGTTCTTTTGTTTGTTTGTAAATTAGTCTACGACATTCATTGCAAGTGACGCATTCGCTGTATATTCAGTGTACTTCCTGTTATTCTAAGCAAAACAGATAGGTTTAAAAAAAGTTTTTTCACTTGCAGCTTACAGTCTTTATACCCTTTGAACTTTTCCACATTTCATTGTATTGCAACGTCAAGCATGAGTGCCTTGGGTTTGTATTCTGTGTGACAGAAAATCACAGGTGAATAAATATGGTGTGGAAGACAGACTATGCATAGTTCAAAAAACTGTTTTACAAGTAGAAATCTGAAAAATATGACATGTATTTATCTTATGTATTTATAACATAATTTGTGATAAATGCAATTCATTTATGACATGTAATCAGAAAATAAACTCAGTTTAGATACAGAACAGTTTCCTGCATGCCCAATTTACTGTGGTGTAGAATGTGCAACCACTGATCTGTAAACCAGATCCATATGGCTCACTTGGTAGGAACACACAGCTACCACTAGAGGTCGCAAAAGACACACTTCTGATCATATATTCAAATAAGGAGGAAAGTCCACCAGACAGGTCTGTGGACCTTTATTCATTTTACAAGATAGAATTTGAATTTGATAATAATAAAAAACACAATATGAACGACTTTTCTTACTGGGGAATACATCCACATATTTCCCCCCAATATCCAAATCTTGTTGATTACCCTCCAGCTGTCAGCTGAAAACCCTCTATAAAGACATGGCCCACCGGCTGCTCTTTGTGGTTCATGTCCCTGACCGTTGGTCCTCGGGTCAGACCACTGATCCCTTAGAGGGGACCGTCTTCACCTTTCTCCCTTTAAAACAACAGCAGCAGCCGGGTCAGGTCTCTGTTTTTTTTTTACATTTCCTTAAGACTGCAACTGGCAGGAAAAACCGCAGGTAGAGAAATAAACACAGCTGGGGTGATGCGTATGTTCCAAGATCAAGGTTCTCATATTGTGCTACAAGTAGCACTTGGGTAACCTTTAGTTGCAGCAACCAATTTCATGGTAAATACAAAGGCACTTTTCTTGATCTGCTTTTGGCTCTTGTGGACAACTTGACATTGGGAGCGTCCAGACTGTTATTACAAAAAAATATATATTTTTTTTATTTAAAACTGCATATTAATCAAATGTTGTTGTTGTTGTTTTTTTTTTTTTTTTTACATTTTTACACAATCTCTGTATTATTTGTAAAGTGATCTTTTCTGTTTCTTTCCAACTGGTAAAACAATAATTTGTAAATTGCATGTTCATAAATGGTATTCATGTGAAGCCTTAAATAGTTTCTTCTCTGTTTAAAATGATCCAAATTAAGTTTAATTATGTTTAAAAATATTTGAACGTTCTTTAAGAAGAATTTGTGAATTCGGTATTACACTTGAATATTTAACAAACTTGTAGTACCGCCAGTCTTTTCCTTACCATTATAACATCTGGATGTGGACCTCCTTATATAGAATTAAAAAACAGCATACATTCAGTTTAAAATCAGCAGTTCGATCCCTCTTCCGCCTGACTCTGCTGTTGAATCGACACCTGCCTCGCCTGCTGGTGAGAGGGCTGGTGGCAACTTCACCTCCGTCATTGTGCTCCTAAAGATTCACACCATCAGTGGATGAGTGGATGAATGACTCAATTTAATGTGAATTTCTTTGGGGTCCTTTGAACTTGATAAAGTGCTGTACAAGCACAGGCTATTTACCATCTGTGAAAACGCATGGTCTTTTTTTCTCAGATATAAATTAACTTTTTTACATTGGTTGAAAAATGCAAAAGCTAACAAATTCTCTCTTTAAGTCAAGAAACATAGATTCTAGAACACAACCATCATCTAAGTAGGCTTTGATTCTCCAAAAATACAAACTATAAAAAAGCAAATTCATCGGAGACGGGATTTCAAAGAAAATTTGCATCGAATGAAAGTTTTGTTATTGAACTCTCCATTTTCCCAAAGTATGAGTGAAGCTATGAAAATGTTCTTTAAAAGAGGTTGCACAGTGTATATGTAAAACATCAATAAGAAACACACCAGCATGCAAAACAGACTTTTACTGTTGCAGCTATTGCTATAAATTATACTGCAAATTATTTTAAAGTCTGGATTGAAGCAGAACTTACAGCTTTACTGCTCTGGACTTCAGGAGACAACTTGTGTAGCATTTCAACATGAAATTTAAATGCATAAAAATCTAAGCAAAAATTCTATATTTTGTTACAATTTTAAAATGTCAGTGTGCTCTGATTCTCTCAGACTTTATAAAAGTGGTACTTGCTGTGCACGTTTTGGGATCCTGTGCTGTAAGACATTCATAACTGCTATGTTTCTCCTTTTTTGAATTAAGGTTTAGTTGAATACACAAATCCCTGTTTGCCTGATCAGTGTACAAACTTAACGGGAAAACATCTCCTCTAAAAAGTTAGAAGTTTTGTTTTTTTTTAATAAAAAATAAATAAACACATACCACTGTTACTGGAACAGTTTGACTTTCTTTGTCTTTCCTTCACATGCACATGCCCCTCTACACACATATGCAGACAAAGATAAATATGTTAGCCCTGCTCTCTCTTATTTTTGGAGACTTAGCAGGGCCTTTTGCCAAATCCAGCTTTAAACAGCCTGGTCTCTGATCCAAATGCCTGTGTAACAGTTAAGAAATCTCCATGGGCCCTGAAAGACCAAAAAGAAACAAGAGGAAAAAGTGCAAAAGCAGCCAACCACACATATTGACTGAGCTCATCCCACCAGGCAGTAGTAAATCATTATGGAAGAAAAGATGACACTGGGTTGGATACTATCACCTAAGACCAATAAAGCACAGATTTGTGTGAACAACCTTAGATCCAGCTGTCACTCTTCTTGTCAATCATCATTTTTTCACAGCATGACAGGTCAAAGTTATGAAAGACTGGAACAATACAATGAATGAATAAATGAATGACTTTACATCAGAAATTTAAGTGTTAAAAATATTTGTTAAAATAACCATAATTAGTGATACATTTGAATATTGTTTGTCAAAATTTGCATGTGTATTTTATTCAGTGGAAATGATAAAAAAATTAAACATTTAGATGTTTAGAGTATTTTGACATGACCATAATTCTTAGCATTTGTTTGTGAGTTACCTTGGGTTAATTATTTAGTAGATAGGAAATATTCTGAACTGGTCACTTTCTTGTATGTCTGTTCATACAGATGTGGCTGTAATCCAATAGCTTACCTCCAGGGTGTGAATCAGCTTGTGAATGTTTCCTTGACTGAGTGATTGAATATAGTGTGGGGTCCTCTGGACTTGATAAAGAGCTATACAAGAACAGCCATGGCAAGAAAGGAAAGTGAGACAGCAATTTTAGTGACTAGTATAAATAATACATTTAGTATTTGATTCCATTGATTTTGTTCATTCTTCTACTATTTAGATGAAGTGGTAGTTTTAGAATTTAATCTAAATAAATCCTACATAAGAAACATGCAATATCTTCTGATTCTTCTTATGATAGATCACTTGAGGAGAAGAATTCTACCTTCACATTGATCTTGATAGATTGCAAGACTTTTTTATTGTTTATGAGATTATTTGTGAAAGTAATATTAAAGCAATATAACTTAGCTGAGCTTTGTAACGGTCATGTAACAAAGATTTGCTTCAAGGATGTTCTCAGTTCTGCAAAACAGGATGCAACGTTAATTTCTATGTAGCAAGCTAGCAATCTGACTTCTAATAGTAGTAATAACTTTAATCATTTGACAAAATAAAGGTGTTGTGTCTCTGTTGCTCAAATGTGACTTTGAAATACCGCCTATACGAGGCCATTTAGCTGGCTTTTCTCCATGCTCCTGGGATATTACTCCCTTCTTGAAAGGCTTGATGTCCACACAGCCCAAATAAACAAAAGGAGAGAGGATATAATTAAGTAGCTGTGGTATGTGGGACACAAGAGATTTGACTGTAGTTTGCTCATTTGAATTGAGTTCTCTCTACAAAACAGCAACATGATAAGGGTTTCCACTTTCTTTTCTAAAAATGAACATATGGTGCCCAGCAACGATAAAGCCTGTTTGATTTTCTGTATTAAAGAGAAGAAAACCAAGAGCGTCATCCTGTGACAAGGGCGTCTGTAGGCACTTCATTCCCTCTGGGCTTCACTTTGCCTTTGGCAAAATTTGCCGTATGAGCGGTTTGCATCTGACTTAAAAGACATGGAGCTCTGCCAAGTTCAGCCTGGTTTAGAATCACTGACTACCATTAGCTGGTTTCCTGACCAAGATGGGAAGGGTAGAAAAAAGTGTGTGTTTTGAGGGAGTTCACAGTCAGGTTGGAGGGATTGTCCTGAGCCTCAAGCTTCTGCTCAGCGATCTGGAGGCAAGCTGAGATAGCAAAGCCCCTTCGTCAGACCACAGTTTACTCTGCGAGCAAGGGAAGGTGACGTGGCCGTGCAACAGTATTTACTTCATCACCGACATTATGTGGGTGGTCCCCCGCCCCTCTCTGGAATACAATGGCTACACCAGACACTGCACACTCACATACTGTCCTGCCTCATTGGAAAAGCCATAAAACACGAGTCATCAGGGCTCCCAAGCCGTGCATGATATATTTTTCTGTTTCCTCACAGGTTCCCTTACATTTATTAGTCTTGCAGGAGAATGAAATATTTGTTCTTTTTTTCTGAGAAGTAGAGATCAGCTGAGCTCTTTACTGTTTCTGATTATTAAACATCTTACACTGTCTTTATGAAAAGCATCCTGGTTCTGATGTTTTGAAAACCCCACTGGGACATTTTAGTAATAGCTTGTAATTAATCCCCTTGGTTGCTGTTAACCTAGAGGGGTATAGGTGTTGCCAGCAAAATGTCTGTGATGTAATTTGAATGTGTGAGCAGTCCGTGTTTGACCCCTGGATGTGACCTGTGGCGGTGGAAATAAAGCAGACTGGTTTTGTAGTGTTTGGTTTTTTTGTTTCTAAACTGACATCTGATCAGAGAGGAAATGCAGCCCTGGATGGTTTAAATTATTCTGCTTCCATTTTTATGCCTCAGCAGAGATGGAAAGCTGCAAGGACAAATGATTAAAGTGTTTATTGATACATGCTGAACATATCTAAATAAATGCCTGTCACTTGCACATTATGTCAGCAACGGAAAAAAAAAAAAATCCTGGGTAAGATATAATACTGATTCTGCTGTTGATAAATCTTGTGGATTACTTCAGAGAATATTTAACTTTGTTTAACTAAAGAAACAAGCTTTTTAATGGATAAAAATATGCAGAGGTCAAACGGACAAACACAAAAAAGGCGCTGTAATGGAGATGTAACTGGAAGAGTTTTCAAGGCATATGGATGCCATTTGCAAGCTGCACTGAGAACATATAGGTCAGTCTTACCCTTTGGTATCTCTCTATCCATCTGTTTTCACATTACTTGCAAATTATAGTGTCCTCCAGACCCAAATGAACATAAATCAGGCCGCCAAAAGAGCAGAAGTTTTCCCATCTGTCATAAAACAATGATTTAAAGTACGGGTTGTCAAAATATGGCGCTGTGAATTCGCCCCGCTCCCCAGCAGTAAGAACACAAAGCACCATCTCATCGGTGTAATTTATGGCCTCTGAGGGAATGGAGGGTGATTAGGGCTTGGGCCACCAACAGCCAGAAAAACAGTAGGAGCTCCAATAATGATGGCTGGAAAATCTAGACCAAATTTATCAAACAATTCAGCAAACTCTATTTCTGTTTGGAGAGGAGAGCGAGATATATAGCCTGTTTAGTGTACTGGTACATCTCTGGAACATTTGGTTGCGAGGCATTTGTGAGTTTTGGAGATTCAACATTAAATAGTCGAACCAGAGAACATGTGATGTATTGGTCAGCTGAGGTGCCTGAGGCCAAATCAAATATACAGCGGGACCTTCTTGGACTTAAAACAGAGTGTTCATGTAAATGATGTCACCGCATCCCTATAAATTTGTTTCATTTCTAAAGGTGGAGTTTTTGGGGTGAAAGCAGCTGCATTAAACAGTGGCTCTGGGTGTTTCGCATCAATGGAATAGTTTTAAAAAAATCCACCTTATCCTTAAATGGCCTTTGAAAACTCAAAGGCATGCAAAAGGTGAATAAAACAGGACAATAAGACATTGCTTCCTATGGTAAGCTAAGGTGCTATCTCTGGTGCAATTCTTCCTGTAAGCCACAGGAAGTGTCCTTGAAAAATACTTTGCTGTTTGCGAGAAATGGGGGCAATAAAATCAACCCACAATAAATCAGTCTGATCTGCAGTGACAAGTCAATGACATTGACAATGTCAGCTGTAATAATCTGAATAGGCAAAACATCCATATTTTGAAACATAATTCAAAAGGAATTATCCCATTTTTTTCTTAAGTATAGTATATTGTACAGAATATTATATTACATTCCCTATAAAGAAACACAAGTCGACATCCAATGTTAGCTGATTATTTACTTTAAGCCAGTGAAGTAGCAGAATACAACAATACATGGGGGAGTGGTGGTTCTGCACTTTAAGCTGCTCACATATTTAGAGCACCTCAATCTTCGAGAAATTGTTCTGAAACTTTTGCTCAGATGGAGCCAGCTAGAAGCTGAAGCTGAAGTGTGGCAGATATTTGCAGTATGTACATATCTGCTGCTGAAAATCCAGCAAGAAAACCTGTTGTAACTTTTGATGAAAAGTTTTAAATTTAGTTTAATGTTTTTTCATACGTGCAACATTCTTAGTTTCAAGATATAAACAGTGATTAGTAAATGTTATAGGTCTCAATGTTAGCAGCAGTATGAAAAACTACTGCTCTTCTCTTAAAGTTAAATGGATAGATTATCTTGTAAGATTTTGTTTTAAATGATGTCTGCGTAAATATAGGGACTCTGTAGTATTTTTGCTCAATGGCACTGCAACAAGCATACACCTAAATATGACCTATATAAGGAGAATTATCTTTCTCTAATAATCCAAAGTTGCAGAGCTTTTCTCTCCATCTCCCATAAAATTCACAAAGATAAAATTTGTCTGAAATCAATTCATCTTTGCTAACTTCTTTCTGCACAAGGGAGACATCTACAATGACCGGGCAGATGTTTGGTTTCGTCTATTTTTACAAGTGCTCTTTTCAGGTCCCTGGCCAGTTACAGCCTCTGTGTAGACAGAGTCATGCCTCTGGCCCCCACACAGTGCACAATGTTCAGGATGTCTCCAAGACCTACAGGTGTTTTGCCAGTACAAGAGGAATCCAGAATGCCTTTATACAGGACCATGAGTAATATGCTTCTATTTTTTTTTATGTAAATCACACTAAAAAGTTGATTTCTTTCTATTCTTATTTGTTCTCTAAAGAGTTTTCTGCTAAGAACTGCAGCAAGATACTATCAAGAGTCTTAAAAAGAATCTCACACACATCAAGTAATTATCCACAAAGCTTATTTGAGTTAACTTTTTGGCTGCTTTAAGATCTCTTGAGTGAGGACCCAGGAGGATGTTCTGGAAGCGTGCTAACCAATCAGCGATAGGCAACAGCGACGCCCCTGGGGGGTCTCCCCTGTGATCCAAAAGCTTTCCCGGCAAAACAGTTGCTTATTTCTCAGGAGAGCCCCCAACGCTCTCACCGGGACTCTTAAACTTCTGAAGTGGAACTAAGTTCAGGGGCTTTTCCAGCCTCAGCCAAACAGCCCTGATATCTGTTTAAACAGCAGGTAGTCCCCAACTCTCTTCTGTTTGTGTCCGCAGCTTCCTCCTCCAGTTGTGGGGGAATGGAGCGTTTTCCCATACAGCCAATCATTCTGAGGGGTCGTGAAATATGTTCCCCCTCCAGGATCAGCTTGATGGAAAGAAAAACAACATTTGCAATTGGTTACATGAGATGCAGTCTTTAAGGAAACCAATCTCATAAATATTGTGGGATGCAAGACAAAATAGAGTTTAAATTCAAATTCAAATGTTGCAAATAAAGTGACAAAACACAGAAATGGTGAGAGGTAGAGACATTTCAGAGAAAAAACATGCACTTTCCTTCCAGCTCAACGTACCCCTTCATCAAGGTGGCCTCAGCTGGGTTTCTATTGCATCCCATGTCAACACCACTGACAGCAAAAAGCACTTAGGGACCAACAGATCACTTTACCATTCCTCCAGCAGGAAGGGAAGCCTCAAGGTGGGAGGTGGAGGGACGTAGACTAATGCAAGGCTGCACAGTAACAGACACCTGCCAGTAGGTGGGAGTATTGGTGCTGGTTTGCAGCTTAGCTGCTTGTAACTGAAATATGGTGTGAAAAGGGTTCTGCAACAATGAAGGGCAATAAACATGACTATTGATCTTTGTGGTCTGGGCGATTAACATAAGTCAGTTTTCATTCAATTTGAGAATTTCTAAATGTGGGATAGAAATATATTATATTGTCTATATTATATTATTAATATCTATATGTCCACGTTTGATTGAGTTAACGGAATTATTCTACGGCGGCAGCGCAGCTTAGCATCACATGTAGAATAGTCTTTTTGCCCTCCAGCGTTGTCCGCATGCGCGACATTTCCTTATGTAAACAATAACATGCAGGGGGTCTAAATTTGTAAGTCTGATTATGATTAAGTCAGTGCTTCACCAGCTATGAACCTCACCGCACATCAATGATTTTATATATATAGATAAATAGATATATAGATATGTGGAGGACTTTATACGAAAGCTATTATCAAGCCATCAGACTGAAAAAGTGGAAAGTGTTAAACTGTGTGTACCCAAGCTTACAGTAAGTATTTTGGCCGTAGACTTTGTTGACTTGTCACTGGCGAGATTTTGCACCCAGGTGAGGCCAGGCGCCAGTGGAAGTGACACAGTCTCACCTTCACTAAGCCTGACTATGAGGATGTCTTTTAACGTAGGGAAATGTGTCCATTCACGGCCAGCGGAGCGTTTCAATGAGCCACATTAGCTGTTTCGCCATTGTTTTTCAGAAAGGCAGCTCCCAACTTGCTTTGATGGCACCGAGGCTGTGTCTCACTCTATCATTCTCAGTAGCCTGCTTTCATTTTGATCTGCTGAGTCTTGCAACCTTCATTATGTGGAAAGATAAATCAGATCAGGATTCCTAAATTATCTTTAAAAAAGACAATACTAGAGGTGAAATATAGACAATGGGTTTCTTTAAGGACATAATGTTTGCGGGATGTTTCTGTCTGTATGCTTTGGTCTTTCATTCAGTGATATTAATAATCCTCAAAAGGGATGCTGTCCATCGCTCATGTTTTCCATCACTCATTCTGCAAGTCATTTGTAAGTCACACTTCAGCTTTGAAGGGAGTCAGGAGCACACAACAGAAGGATTCCCACTGAGGGTAAAATCCTCTGGAAAAAGACCTGTGATTATATCTATATTAATGGTTTTGTAAGTCTCTAAAGATATTTTGTCTCCCTGATCCAATAGCATTTTGTTCACAAAGTTGAGGGTCATCTTAAACTGATTAGGGGCATAGAAATAGGCTATCAGGTTCTTTTTCAGAGCTTGCACAGTGCCTTTGGTCTTGTTGTGCAGGCTCTGATGCCAGATGCAATAAATCAGAAGTCTAAATCAGAACAGAATGCCAGCTTTACAGCATGACAGCTATTTATGTCGAAGAAAAAAAAAAGTAAAGTTTGAAGCAAGCCAGCATGGTGTCAAGGTCTCTTTCCACTTGTGTGGAAAAAGGGTATACTGGGACAGCCGTTCTAGCAGCACCTAGTGTCTATTTGTGCATGCCACTCAGTTGGGGTCGTGCTGCAGAGTGTAGTGGTGCCCACAACATTATAAGAGAGTAGGATATTGAAGCTGCATAAATAATACAGAAATTATCTGTCTCATTATCCGTGAATTTATCAAGGTGGAAACCATTTTGGTGAACCTAACAAACCTTAAAACGGAAAAGTGTAGTATAAGTTAATTTTGAACTGTGATAAACAAGTTATATGTTTTATTATACAAAGTATGTTTGTTTTTATTTTGTTGACTAATCTCAGAATGAAATCCTGGGGAGATAGAAGATTTTTATTTCTAATTGAATTACATTTAAATTTCACTGTACCTAAAATAAAACTCCTGAAACTTAATTTTGGTTTTTGGCGTTAGATTAACAGTGGCCCCCATCTGGCCACCCTTTAGAAATACCCCTGTTTAAAACCTGTTTTACAAAAAAGTTAAGTGCTCTGAAAATATTTTCTAAAATCATGAAATAATAAAATGAAATAATCTAAACTCATTGTATGTAGCTCCAAACAACAATTTCTTCTTTTTTAAAAAATCTGGACTTAAAGGATTTATATCTGTATCAAAATCACTTCTTGCTACAATAAATATGTTTGAAACGTTGGACCTCATCGAGTACTGTGTCATTTTCAGTAAATGTCCAGAGCATTTACCACCCATGCCTTTGTTGCAACTGCCGCAGCAGGGAACCTGATTTATTTTAAAGATTTGCAGAAAACGTTGCCCTCATGAGCCTTTGAAACATAAAAGCATTTTAGATTTTTGAGCATGAAATGCTCCTCATTAAAACAGCACTTTGTTTCTGTATAAATGTATTCTTTGTTTTATGTAGTCATTTTGTAAAAACAACCAAGCAAACATAGCTTTCATTAATTATATCATTGGCAGAAAAATTTAAAAATACAAAAAATATAAAATTCACATCTTTATAAGCAAAAGGTGAAATAAAACAACACAATTTCCAGATAAACTTCTTCTTTTAATGCATTCACATACATAAATACATAACATAAACTGTTAAGATAATGCAGAAGCTAGCAGATGCCTGCATACCTGCATGTTTAACTGTGCAATCATCTTCTACGCCAGCCTGACAGTGTCATGCCAGCGTAGAGTTCAAACATTACACCTCTTTATCATAAAATCTGAAGCAATTCCTCAACGGTAAGACAACAGCCTTCCATGTTTTTCTGGAACTATGAGTAAGAGAATAGCAGGCAAAAGTACACTCTGCCCTAAGCGTGTGTAAGTTTTTCAACCAGTATCCATGAACTTGGTCACTTAATGCTTCCTGGATGGACCCACAAGGCCCATGGGAGCTGTCAGAGGTCAGCAAGGACTGAGCTGGAAATATATGAACAAGATTTCCAATAAAATAAAGCAACTCTGATCAGCATGCTACCTCTGAAATCAAAGCCAGATGGGCTGCCTTTGTTCAAAACAACAAAATGAACGACAAAATGAACAACAGATCGTGCCAGATCGTGTTTGTCTCTCTCTCTCCCTCGCTCTCTCCTGCTGTGGTATACTAAGTGACACAGATGTGCTAGGATACTTTTGGCAACTTTCTAACAGAGCCATAAGATTGAATTGTGTAATGTAAAACTGTCTTTTTCAAGCACTGTTTGCAAACAAACCTCAAAAAATGAAAACACTGACAATACATCAACAACACCCCACTTATTATTTGCTCTTATGCCCTACATCATGTTAAACCTGTATCTTTTAGGCATCACTTTGTTTTCGCAACATGTGCGTTTAAGTGATCATGCGTTTGACTCGTAATATGTCCTCATTTGGTGCATAAGGTTACTTTACTTTTGTTGGAACAAAAATGGAAAACTAAGTGGAGAATGCAGACAGTTTTCAAAACAGTTTCCGTGAGGAACTGTAATGCAATTTTCCACATTCAGGAGGGCCAATTCAGAAAAAAAGCCTGAAGATATTGCACACAGAAACACTTTGTTCTCTGACAGGAAGGAAGCACCTTTCCACCAAAACTAAACTATAACATAAAATATAAAACAATTAAATTAAGTCAAAATATAGCAGAAAACATCACCAACCTCGCTTAAAGAGACCCCTGCTAAAATATATACCAAAACATAAAGTCAATGTTAATATTAGTAAAATAATTTTATGAAGAAAATTAATTTAAATGTGAGTTTGCTCATATAGTCTAGTTTCTAATCAAACAATTTAATCTACTGGACACCCCCATTTGGCCAGTTTGGTAGTATATTTCTTATTTCTTTGTTTTAGTAATTACATGAATGTAATTACTAATCTCTTATCTTTCCTGTTTTAAAGAGTGACTTAGAGAAAATAACATTTAATGTGTAACATTATTTTTATTCAAAATCTCTTCACTTTTTTTGTTCAGTTGTTGCTTTTGGAGATCTTTATGGCCATGTCATGTTTTCAGACAGGTGCAATGTTACACACTTCCTCCAAAGTGCCTCATAGTGCTTCAAATATACATGCACAGTGTCAGGAGACATAAATATTATAAAACACTAGCAAATAGTTTGTAGTCTTAAGGTACATAGAGTTTTTCATGTTTTTCTTTTTTTTGTTGTTTAACTTGCTTGTTCTGTTTACTCAGTGTAAAATAAGGTGGCCTGCCTACCAAACAGATACTGTAAAACAAACAGTAAATTCTCAATGTACTTAGAAGGTGATGCAACTCTTTTTCCCTGAACAAACAGTGTAGCCAGCCCTGACAGACGCTGTTACTGTAACAAAACCTGTTTTTGCAATGCTTTGCAGGAGTGTCTCTTTCTATTGAATTTTGTGTCTGACAGGATGTATGGATTGGGGGGTTAAAATCCCCCTAAAGCGAGGCGAAAAAAGAGCAATCAAATTAGGATGTAATGACCTCATCATCAAAACAGTTTGTCATGCTTATTAAGGAGCGGAGAGATACAAAGCGTTCGCGCTGAGGATATGAAAGGAACGAGACAGCATTTTCTCATTTGAAGTAACTTAAGCTAAACTTTCACCTCTGAGTTGTGCCATTGACTCCTCCAATATACCTGCAGTGAGAGGTTTTGCATGGTCTGCTTGTGGTTAAGTCGGCCATGGGCACCCCGAGGCAGTTTCTTGTATTTCCTTCACACTTCTGTCAAAGCACATAATAAGTGACAGATTATATCCTGAAAGAAAGACTGGACGTACAACTGCATCCTATTTTGTTGAAAGTGTGTATATGCACTTCCCACTGTTGATAGTATCAGTCATGGATATCGCAGAGATCACGTTATTGCTCGGGAAGTTGCACTATACCACACTTGAAGTGCTTGCTTAAACTTTAACTGGCATTGTTTTTAGAGTTTTTGATATATTTGTACATTTCAGATTTTACATCCCTTTTTGACCAGAGTTTATGTTGCTTTAAGTGTAGCATAGTCCAAACTAACATTTGTTGGATAATCACACTGACTGCTATTACATCTCTGAGACCCACATGTTGGTTCTAAAGCAATTTATGCAAATAACTGGCTAATTTTGTGTAAACATTTTGAAAATAGCTTCGCAGTTGCATGAAATCCAAAATACAAACACATACTCTGCAACTTCAGAACAATAATTTATTTAATTGTACATTTTAGCTTTTTATTTTTCTCCAAATTAGAATACGTTTGGCATTTTGTAACTGTCCTGAAATGCTCATTGAAGCTCAGTAATTAAGTAGAGTTTCATGTCCAGACATTTTCACCAGTTTTTCATAAGTGTAGATATGGGTTCAATGAAACAGCTTGTCCAATCAGATAATTTGTAAGCTATTAAATGAGGAGATGCTAAGACATATTTTGGCTATCAGTTTTTTATGCTCCAGTCACATTGTGTGTTATCTGCTTTTCATGTTAGAACTAGAAAAGTTGATAAAAAAATTACCTGATGATATCTTTTATGAATTTATTGAAATTTCAGGCTTATATTATATAAGTGCATTCTTTTTTTAAGCAACTACACAGATTTAATAGAAAACAGCTAATAACAAACCATGATTTTGAAAAATAGATGTGCTTAGAAATAAAATGTATTTATCTATTTTTTTTTTTTTTCTGTCTTAAGAGCACCCTAGAGTTGCTCCATGGTTCCTAAATGTGACAGTGAGTGCATGCTATAAGCTTGACATCCTGTATCTCCAGCTTTTTTTCAGAAAACACCTGAAGGTATCACTAGGCATATTTTTTTGTGTTTTGTGAAGGGGACTGAAGTTGAGGAGCGTTAAAATAACAATGCCTTGAGACTACATGTTGTTAATAGTTGCTATATGAATAAACTGAATTGAAACAGAATTGGATTAATGAAATCTGCAGAGGCACAAATACAAATTGTCTGTTTCAACGTCACTAATTATGAATGTTCTGTCTTTTAAATCCTCTAATACACATGCACATTGTGTACATTTTTAAATTAACCAACTGAGTTGCACATTCCTGTCAACTGGAGTACACATTTTTTTTTATAACTGCATGGTATGTTAATATTTTGCTGTTATCGTACAGTATTTTTTATCTTTATTTTGTTTTTGTATAGAACTAACAAAACTTTGTCCGTGTACAGCCGAAGAATAAATAATATTATTTTTAATCTAGTGCTTCTGCACCCTCTGCCCCCTTCATAATACTCCTCTGGGCAACTGCCTTCATGCCAGTTTTTCAGGTCTGTCTATCTTAAATATAATTGATACTTAAATAACAATTTCGTCCATTCATGTTTTTTTAAATGGCTAAGTAGTCTGTCTATGCAGGGTTCTTAGCATGCTGTTACTATGAGTAATTATGCTTCATTCGTGCAGAATACAAATAAACTTCCATGATAAAACGTTTGGAAAAACACACATAGAAGTGCTTTCAGCGAACAACCATAACATTTCAAGAAACTAACTTCTGTCTGATTGGCGTACATGGAATGCATGAGTACCTGGGCAACTTTTATCTCATTAAATTATGATTTATTGCAAAATAGCAAAACAAGCTTAAGAACTGAGTGGAACTTTGTTTAAGAGATGATAAACTATATGTAAGGTGAGTTTCGCTGATGATTAAGCAAACCATTAAAAGAAGCTATTTGTCTTAAATTTATCCAGAATAATTAACCCAAGTCATTTCATATTTTGAGTTGATTTCAGATAACAAATTGGTCACATCATTTTTCTGCTCCAGTAAAGCTTTACAACTAAAATATCTGTCCCTGTCTGCAGTAATCAGGGTGTATTCTGTTTGGCACGGTTGAGTGCTCGCCAAGTCCACTGGGTGAAGGGGAACTACGCTGGAAGTCAGCTGAGCTGGAAAACTGTCTTGTGTGTAGCTCTTCAGCTGTGAAATGGACAGCCTACTCTGGTTGCAGCCAAATGTGTCAGATCGGTGGACATGTTCTATGAGTTTCAAGTTAAAGCAATTGACGAAGAATTTTGTTCCTCTAATATGTTTGCTTACATGGTGATCAATTGTTTGCAAAAGTAGCAGTCAACTACAAATTATGTGTGAGCACGATTGCTCACCAAGCTGCACTCCCATTCAGCTGGTTTTGATGGAAGGAAGGGATCATGGAACAGCTCTTGGATGACTCTGAAAGGACTGTGGACTGTGGCGGTTTGTTGAAATGCTCTGTGGGTGGGAATGCATACCAGTGTCCTCAACAAACCCAAAAGGCAGCACCAGCAAGCTGGAATATGTAGGCTCGACCCCATGGCCTGCGACACAGTGGGCCAATGGCGCCTGTCGGCCGAGCTCAGAGCTCCATTTCTACAGCAGATGTATTTCTAAGATTTGGTTGAACAACAACATCAAAGTCAGACTTGATTGTTTTTGATTGTATGATTATTTGATGTTGTAGTCTTTTTCTTTATTTCTGGGGGGAAAAGATATTATCATTCAACCACACTTATTTAATTGCAGCAATTGGAGCCACTCTAATTGGGCTTTGACTTTCATCTTTAATGGTAATGATTACGAGATTGCGCTTGTGTTGGGCAGTCTAATCTGATGAGCAAGACTTGGATGATATGACCGCTTTAGCTGAGATTTAGCTTTTAAATATTGCACTTAAGCTCCAAACTGATTTTTTCTTCATTATATTCTTCCTTTTTCTTAGACATATTCTCTGTTTTTTACACACATCCTGCGTGCACCCACATTGTTTCCCAACATGATGTTTGTTGCTGATTTGATCTTTGTAATGGAGGCCTAGAATAAGTAAACAGTGAAGGCCTGTTCAAAATATCAGCCTGCTTTGTCAGAGCAGCTCAGACATTTAAGGAGCACGTTATCATGTTGATATAAGCAATTAAACATGAAGTTGCCCTCTGCAAGCTCTGACTGACTGTATCACCTTAATTATTATCTACAGAACCTCAAAGCATTTTCTGCGACTCGATTAAAGTGGACTTATCATAGCCATTACGTGGTTAAATGTCTGGCTACTTGAAGAAAAAGTTTGAATTTGGGGAAATGTTTGGCTGCGCTTGTAATGTGTTTAGGTATATAGAGGTTTGCAAATGCTTTCAGGCTGCATGCATGTTAAACAAAGCAATTATTCCTTAAATGATACCTTGTACTCTAAAGCTTTTGTGTCACAAGCTTGCCTCGATTAAAGAAGTATAAACAGACTGCTCTGTGACCCAGGAAATTGTTAGTGGGCCCTGAAAAGATGTTAAATAGGCTGGTGGCTTTTATCTTTCCCAATGCATGGTTCGAGAGTTCATATGAATAAAATACCAAGCAGAATTCCCTATAATCAGAAATAATCAGAGTTTATTTTTTAATTGATGAGGAAGATTTAGCTTTAACCCACCAACACACATTAATCACATGTCACTGCAGTCGTTTTCCCCCCAAGTCAACCACAACCAGATCATGATCTAGTCAAATGTGACAAAGCTTTGCAGGGAAAGATGGCCAGCGATCTGGACTCCAACCATGCCAATATGGCAGCTGTTTTGACAAGGATAATCACTTTCATCAAAAAGTAATTTATAACAACCCCTAGCTTGCTCAGACCTCATATCTCTCCTGAAAAACTGTGCTTACAAATATAAGAATGATGCTGGTAGCTAGCTTTCTCACCTTCTGCTGAAGAAAGAGGCGTGAGAAAAAAAGAAAAAGCAAAACACTCAAACATCATGTTATCTTTGGGCCACGTTGCAGGCCGACTCTTGCACAGAAGGCCTGGATGTGAGCATCTTGGCAAAACAATCACCAGCATGGTGATGCAAAAGCGAAGGAATTTTGTCCAGACATCTTCATAAATCATGTCTTTATGTTAAAATAAACTCCTGCTTACGTGACAGGTAGAAATGAGAAAAGGGTGTGCAGTGGGTTTCTCAATCCTGATGTTACTTAATTATTAAGAAAAACAACTGTGTGACATGTTCACAAAATATTCAGATGATTTGCTTTTTTTCTATTATCAAAAGAGCTATGTGCAGGTAGCCTCAGTAGCAGATATGTGACATGCAGAGGGAAATTACCGAGCAAGGCATTACACGACGTTTCATTGCAAGACCAATCTTGTAATAATCATACCTCTCAACAACAAACTTTTGTCAATGATGACATTTTTTGTACCAGCTGGTTAAGATGAAGTGCACTTACAGACATGGAGAATGTTTATGGATGCAAGAATACCATCTATTTACATTTTGTTCATGAACACCTTTTCTTAGTTGAGTGTTAAACCAACAATGAAGTGTTCACTGCCACTCCTTTCTTCAATGGAAGTTGTGCTTAGGCACCAATGGTCATAAATGTATTGTATGGTTCAAATTGGAAATAACTTGGTACAAACATAGCTTGCAACAAACTATCATTCTCAATCTGAATCTTATTTTTTGGTTTTCTAAGCAAAAGGGAGTGGTCTGAGGAATATGTGACAGATTCCTGTGGTGGACTTTGGGTAAAAATGTCTTCCAAAAGTCTTCAAGGATCATCAGTGTGTTTGTTTTGGCAAATGTGCAAGTGAACTTTGTGTTCTCTTTGCCTAGTGACTTTCTTATTGTAATATATCCTTAATACTAACCTTAACAGAGGAAAGTGAGGCCTGCAGAGGTTTAGATATTCAGGGTTCTTTAGTGAGTTCCTGAATGAGTCATTGATTTGCTCACTGAATATTCTTGATAGTCTGCTAACTTCTTCCCACCTGCCCCCAACAATTCTGTCTTTACAAACGGCTTTTAATGTCAAAGACTCAGGCACCCTCTTGTAGGAGGAGCCATATTTTTTTCTCTAATGCTCAGTTTTTGAACAGTCAATGGGAAGCAAGAATGGAGCTTGTCCAAAAGGAAGAGCAGCGAGCTACTCAGAAAATGCATTCATTTTTACCAGCGTACATCACATGAATTAAATAAAATAAATACTGTATATTTTTAAAAGTTACACAGGTGCCTAAAAACCTCTAAAAAGTAACACATGGGGTCTAGCTTTGTAATGAGTCAGAAGTGAGTTCTATTAGGAACACACTCCCACTGTTTTTCTTCTGCTATCAGTTGGTGAATGCAGAAGAAATAGGAACCAGAATGAATAATTAGGTTGTACTGGAATTATATTGACTTGAAACCACATACTCAAACACAAGACACAGAAATGCAAGGCTGGCTTCAAGTCGTAGACACAAACATCCTTAAAAGCACTTGTGATGTTTAGGACAATTTGATGCAAACCTTCAACACAGTAGGCAATTCCTCTTTTGTGTTTTTCTTACTGCTTAACAGATTTTGGTTAGTGAGTGCATTTGTTTTATTTGCAAAAAATATTAAAAAAACAACTGTCATGTCAATGTTTTTTTCCCTTATATTTCACTTTAAACCTTTGTATTATGCTGATTCGGATGTGCTAAATATTGTAAAATGAATTGCTGTGGGAAGTCATAAAGCATGCAACAAAAATGACAGATGCACTACTATGTTAGACTACTAGTTTGTAAAAGGATTATGTGAAAATAGCAAAATGTAAATGACAACGGTTTGAATTAATACAGATAATTTACAAAGGGAGGGCAAGAAAAAGAAAGTGAAAGGATTTTAAAAATCCAAATATGGGCACACAACATGTTCCTCAGTGCATTTTTGCAAACTGCGCATTGAAAAGCCACCCACAGTTCACTATGTTGGGAGAACCAAGTTTCAAATTGGCACCTATTTATGGTCTTAGCTACTGCCAGAAAAAAAATTCCTTCTTCAAAGAAAGCAATAAAAAAAAAAAAAAAACCTGGTCACTGTGTAGCTCATCCATCATTCAAAATCCTTTAAAACAGGAGCAGTAAGGCTGTGATTTGGTGACATACTGCTTTGATTGGTTCCCCACTTATGCTTTTGACTTCCCTTTAAAGTTTTCCTCTCTTCAAATAAAAGCCTTTAGCTGTGTGGTTTATGAGCATTTTCATTTGCTAAAGAACCATAGAATATATTTCAGCCGTCTTCTTGACGTGGTCAGGTCTCTCTCAGATATCTTCATGCATATGAATGCTGTGGCTTGTCTCATGTCATGTGAACTCACCAGTTGGACAGGCTGAGTGCCTGCTGTAACGTCATGAACTCTGCTTCACCTGTGCTAGCCTGCACCTTTTGGAAAGAACAAAAAAAAGCTAACCCTTCCATTCTTGCTTTGATGCCAATTAGCCAGTAGTCTCACAGAGAGAGTCAGGTATGCAAACATTGTCTTGCTATCTGTGTGAAAATCAGCCCAATAGTTAAAATGACGTCTGTTCAGCGCGCTGAAAAGCAAAACAGAGGAAACATTCCTCCCGTGTCTTTGTGGGCTGTGAATGCCACCTTGATGTCCATTCAACCCAGTAATTTATTATTCATCAAGCAGTCATTGTTGAATCTGTAAACATGTATTATGACTTTCGTGTAGATATTGTCAATATAAGTAATGATTAAATTTATTTTTTTATTTTTTAATAAGAAAAAGTAAATATGTGGAAGTGTGCAAGTATACCTACCAGACATTACTCCTCAGTATGACTTCATGGAACTGTGTTATGCAAGCCTACCATGCAGAAGAATTGTGCACACAGAAAACATGTGCAGAAGGAGCTCATTGCTCTGCTACATCTCCCATAAATTTTCCAGAAATATTTTCAGCCACACAAGGTAGCCAAAGCATTCACCAACAAAGAAACCAAAGACAAAGCAACTCTCATATTTGCTGCAGTCGCACAGATATACCTACATATGGTGGAGATGTAGGAGATAGTGGACACAAAAGAATGCTGAGCAGAGCTGCACGTGCAGAGTCTGACTAGCAAAAAGTATTTTTACCTTGATTTTAGCACTATGTATTTAACCATAACCACTTTATGTGTTTGAAAAATATGTGCAGATCATGACAGAAACAGTAATTTTATGCACGATTGATTTTATATGCAGTCTGAAATACAGTTTTTGCAAATAAATCTACTCTTTCCTCAGTAGCTACTTTCAAACATTATGGTTTGCTGGTTTCCAAGAAAGCTGCACTCTGTGGGAAGCAATGCCCGCAACTGACAGGATGTACACTGACCACAAGGCAATAGGATCATAAGGCAAGGGAAGTAGAAAGTTTAGTCTTACAAGACTTGCAAGAGTAAAAATTAGGCTTGTTTATGTTGGCAACTTCTTCAATGAGGGAGAAAATATCTTCATCTGGGTATTTTTTCCTCATTTAGAAGGCATGTGATAAAAAGCAAAGAAAAGCAGACAATTTTTTGGTCTTGTTAAACCCATTTCTATTTAGTTCTCAAAACAAGAGACAAATGACATTGATAAATTGGGTAGCTGTGTTTTTAGAGTGCAGAAACATGCAAGAACCAATGGTCAGACGGAATGACTGGAGGTCTCCTTCCTCTGTTTCACAACTTTAATAAGTCTGATCTTGATTGACCTGGGGACATGGTTTAATGGCTTGTTCTTGACTGTGTTTCAGCTCTGTGTGAGTGGGTGGTCTGGCACTACTGGGCAGGGACAGTATACTCTAATGTACAGTGCACCAAATGAATGCTTTAGCAGAACAACAAACACTTTGCTTTTCGCCCTTTCAGGGAAGTACCAGATTGTGTATTTTCACAAAGATTCTAAGTAGTTTATTTTCTTTTAAAGTGGTTAGTTCAACAATTTCCCACAGATAGGATTCTGGCTCCTGGACGTCTATAAAGCTTTGAGATACCTGTGGACTTACGCAAAACCATTGTTAAATGTGCATTTATTGAGTTTTCCTTTCTCTAATTTTGCAGATTTTCTCTTGAATTTCCCTAAATGGACTAGAAGTCTTTAGAAGAAAACAAAAGTTAAAAAGTTTGACTTTTTTTTTTCCAAAATGCAACTGGTAACTGACCCACATTGAGTGACTCACTTAATGCAAAACAGCCACGATGTATAAATTCACAGAAGACCATTCACTTAAAACACAATACAATGTTGCAAAGACATCTTCACTTTAGTTTTTCTATGTCATGTATTGGCTTCTTATTTTCAGAAAGAAAGGTCCTTGTGTGCAAAATGTAAATTGTCATAGAAATGATCAAACTCAACCAATAAATATAGGTAAAAATAAATACATTTGAAATGCTTTTATATAACTAGTACTGACCAGAGTGTAAGGTTAATGCTTGGTCTTCATCAGAGTCATTGTATGCCATGGCATATTAGATTTACCTTAACCTTCCTTGAACACAGTGGTAATAGTGTGTTCTGTAATCAGTGGGTTGCAGGTTCTAACCCCTGTTCTGTCTATCTCCATCGTGTCATTGGGCAAGACTCTTCACCTGCCTTAGCTGCTGGTGGTGGTCAGATGTCAAGGTGGGACCAGTGCATGTCAGCCTTACCCTATGTTAGACCCACATGTTCCAGGGCAGCCGTTGCTACAGTGTAGTAACTTAGTGTGTGAATGTGTGTGTAAAGGACTGAATGTAGTGTGAAGCACTTTGAGGTTCTCTGGACTTTATAAAGTGGTATAAAGTACAAGTTTATTACCTTTTAGAGGTAATAAACTAGAGACCCACAATTTTTAACAGAGCTGAACTGAGATCTTTTACAGAACTAGTCCAAAGCATAGTCTTAGGGTAGTGACATCTTCTGATATTAGTGGCCTTTTAGCCCATGTAGGTGCAGGAGCAATTTTACAGTGGATTATGACACTATCCCACAAGCTTCAAACAACATTGTCACAATGCCGTTTGGTTGTATTGTGGGGTATGTGCACACGTTTCCCTCCAAAACATATTATTCTTTTGGTGACAGAACTGTCTCCCTCCTAAAAGTTGTAATAACTGCACAGTCCTATACAGTCTATATTTGGATAAAATTAATTTACCAGATAAACGTTGCACCTTCAGCCATCTGGAAATCGTACCAGAGGATAAACCTGAGATGTGCTGGTCCTAAGTATTCGTCCTGAAATCTGGATATCACTCATGATTTCAGGACTAATCTTGACATCACTCAAGGAAACAGTGTGTTTGACTTGCTTTAAAATACATCCTCAGGTGTGCATCGATTGTCTCTGCTTCAGCACAACCAAGTCAATCAATCAGGTCACTAGTAGGACTCTGTAGAACTTGAGTGCATACTAAGGAGGTATTTCAGGCATTCTATTCAGGTGTGTTGGACCAGGGACACATCTAAAAGTTGCTGCACACCAGCCTTCGAGTTCTGGATTTGAGAACCTCTGGTCTACAAGATACTGATCACTTGTAAGTTCATCACATAAACAAAATTAAAAAGCAGAACAAAATGATCCTTTTAATAACCATCACAGACACTTAAAGGAGGTCTGGTGCCAGCAGCGCTCATTGAGGACTTTATGTGGGTCATTGGATTCATCTGCAATTAATCAACCATCATTTGTTAGGAGCCTGGTAGGTTTGCCTTCTCATCCTTCCCCACAGCTCCTGCCAGGTTTATGGACAACACAGAGCCGACGCCAGGATTTAAGACTTCTTCTTGCTTTTCAAGTTTTTTATGCTCTTGTAACACTCTATAAATGGATGACTGAGTAAAACAACATGCCACAAGTATTTTTTTAAGGTGGAATTAATTTATTATACGTGGTTATATGTTCACCTTTAGAAAAACTTTGGCAGTTTGGCACAGCTTCATAAATATCCCACTGAAGTTGTAGTGAAAACATCGTAAATAGGCAATCCTGCTGGTGCTTCTAAGAGGTTTTGTATGTGACTTCAAGGTGCTAAAACTAAAAGTAAAATGTACAGTATGAGAATATTATGTGTCAGCCAATGTGTAAGCTAAAACCTTAGAATTATTTTAGAAGAGGGAAGAAAATGTGCGTCAGCCTCTCAACCAAAATCATGCTAATTTATTTTTACTTCCCTAATGGAAAAATATTCCCCTAATTACAGTAAACAGAAAGTTGCTATTTCATATGGAATCATTCATGTTTGATGCCGGACCTTGATAAGACACTTTTGAAGTCCCACTGTATATGTTGCAAATTGTTTCTTTGAGCTTGCTCAAGCACCAAAATCACCCCTGCCTGTCCCGTGGGACCCACAGAGCAGAGTGGGTACCACTCCAGCACTTGGAATCTGGGCCAAAAGTTTCCAAACATCTTTTCCTGGTGCCTAAAATTAGCAGGCTAATGAGGTAGTGGCTTCCTTTTTCTCTGAACTAATACGCCATCCCTGCGGGACGGCATGATGTGGACTAACACTCAAGATCAACAGAAAAATCTTGCACCAACACTTAGAGCTTCAACACTAAACATTTCCATCTGAACATAAAGACTTTCATTTTATCTCAAGAAACTTTAAGTGGAAATCTGAAGATAAGGTTTGTTAAATGTACAATAGTGTAAAGAATTTTTGGAGTAATGTTGCAAATGTGTGAAAAGTTTGCTTTTATTTTCCTGCAAATGAGTTAAAATTGAACTTTGCCTAAAAGGTTCCTACTTTACTATTAGGACTACAGGTCACATTTAATTGCACATGCATTAATCTGTTTTATTTTAGCTAATGAGTGCTCCAATAAATTTAACTGAAGGTGAGGAATTTTTATAACCTTCTGCAAACTTTTGATCTGAAGTTGTTCAGAGGGGAAGGAGTTAGAGAAGCCTTACTGTGTACAGTACAGTGTCCGATTACACGAGCGTCTGATTTTCAGCTCTCATTAGGACTTCACCTTCACACATAATGGATCTCTGTTGTATTTAGATGGGTGTTTTTCTTTGACGGCTTAGTTAAGAATGATACAGGTAATCCTACAGAGACAGACTGATTACACCTTATGTGTGCCAGAAACAATACAAAAAAAAAAGCTTATAAAAAGAGACCAGAAATATTGTAAATATGTATGTGGATTTAATGTTAAAGACCTAGAATTTTTTTTCAGTTCTGACAGTGAGATTTAAAAATTTTATTCATAGTGCTTTGAAAAAAAATTCATTTTGTATTTTTCAGTAGATTATATGCGACAGACCAACACACAATAGCACATAATTGTGAAATAGCAGGAAACTGTCATGTAATTTTCGCTATTAAAACAACAACATTCTAAAAGTGTAGCAATCATTTATAATTAGCACCTTTTTCTCTGATGCCCCATGTTAGAGTTGCCAACTTAAACTCCATTGAACCTGAACTGAACATTTAAGACATTCAGAGATGATTTTTATCTACTCTGACTAAGCTTTAGTCTTTCTGGCTGAGTATGCTATTTTTCAAAGAAGGACAAGGTTCTGGAGGTCAGGGGAGTAGTTACTAGATTAACAAATCTGGTACTCATTGTTGCTTAAAACTATTGATTGAAATAGTCAAGCTCGTGAAATGCCTCAAATAATAATTATTTCGGGTTGCTTGTAGTTACTGAGTGATATATTTAAATAGAGATCAAATTTCCCGCGCCTCAGCCTGTTTACACTGGCTTTTAGTGCTGCAATTGTTGCCTCGATTGTTGTGTGATGATGGAGAAGCCAAATGCAGACTGCTGTCTGGAAGCAGACAGGTCAAACAGCTAAACTTTAAATAGAACTAAAGACGATTACAATGCACAAGTGGGGGTTTTGCGTATTGGTCAAACCAGCAAAACCACAAAACCTATCAACAAGAACATACTGTATACAATACAGAAGGAACAGAGGACTGACAAGAAGGAACTGATCATACAAATGAAACAGGAACAATGTAACAAAAATCAAAAGGAAAAATTACACTTTTAAAGGTGCTGATACATCTGACCAGTTAAGTCTCTGTTTTCTTTGAATGTTTTCAGCCGTAATAATAATATAATGTATACCTTTTGACTAATTCTAAATAATTTTTCAACTTTTGTAGGAAAAGTTCTTGCTAAATTAAAATAGACATACATGTGAATCTTGGGGAACTTTCAAAAGTATACACAGGTACTTTCAGTCCTGATCAATGGTAATAAATGCCCTTTTAACTTTGAATTGTAAACAAATTACAAAAAAACCTGCCATGACATTTTGCCTAAAGTACTATCATTCAATTAAACACACTCACATTTAAAAGCATCTCGCTTTATTTTTAGCCTAAGTCATTGACTGCAGGACATCATATCAAAAATCAAGCACTTTCTCAAAACAAGTATAACAACCTGCACAGAAATCCAGACATAGACCTAAAAGTCAGACACTGGGGTTGCTTCGGACAGCTGTTTCCTGCTGCTGAACTACCACAGCTGCTATTTCTGAGGGAGGGCATCTTGGTGCTGTAGCCATTTTTAAGGGTCAATAGAAAAAAAAATAATGCAGCTTTAATGATGACCAACAAAGGACCACCAAGGTTTCCCCATTTTACCATGCAATGCTCTGAATCACCAAGTATGCCAAGAATTTTCATAGGAATTTTTAGATCTTTTTAATGAAGTTGTTGCTCATGACATAATAAAGCGAAAGTGTTTTTTTTTTTAGTTTTTTTGCTTCTGGTTGAGCAAATCAAGTGAAAGCACATTAAACATTTGCATTCCCTAAAACATGAACATTTAGACGCTATCCAGGAGAGCCTAACCATGGTGTAGACTTGCTGGGTTCGAATGAAAGCAAAATACATTTAGGAGATTATTTTTAAGAGCTTCTGTGAAAAGCTTAAAATAACACAGAGAAAATGTCCATACACATTAGTTTCCTTGTCTACATTTTGCTCAAGAGAATAGAAGACAAATGAGGGAGCAGTAGCGTCTGGGAAAGAGGCAGAATATTTGGCTCCTATTCTCTCCGTAAATATTGTTCCAGTTTTTTTGGGTCCCACTACAAAACAAACATTTACCATATTGGACAGATTATTCTGCAATATTCAACCTGGACACTGTGTGATGGCATGTGAACATGTCTTTAATCTCATGCATGGTCAGAGAAGAAAAAGAGAGGAGTGGAAGTCACTTCATTTTGGAGTTTGTGTCCTTTGAAATGCTTCATTTGTTTCGTTTATCAGATGCAGCTCAGTGAGCGTCACAATCCATCCTTCACTAAGGACTTCCCAGTGACCCTGTCATGTATTTATCCGTCTTCTGGCTTCAAACATGCTGCACGATCAAAGAATTAATAAAACTGATAGCTGGATTTGATTACAAACAAAAGAGTACGAGAACCAAGAGAATGCACTACAGAGTCGATGGACGGGGAAATTATGCTAAAATCAAGGTTTGTTTGTGTGACAGTGGACAACATGTTCTGGTTCACTTAATCTTATAACTACATACACATAATAATAATAATAATATATCTGTCTTTCAAAAAAATATTTTAAAAAATTTAAGAGATAAATTTTAAGCATGGAAATAAAAAGTCTGTTTTAATTCTATGACTTATTAAATTCTTCTAACAGAAATGCTGGTGTTTATTATTTGTAATCTATTTTAAAAAAAAATAACAGACAACATTTGAATGCTTGTAATATATGACTTTCCTTTTTGGTTTAAAATAAATAAACATTTTGATGATTTTCTGACTTTTTGAAATGTAATTGCCAATCCAGTTGTATGTCAGTCTTAGTTTTTGATTTCGAAATGCCTCATATGTTTTGTCTTTCAAGTTAACTCTTTATTTCGATCAAGCCAGGATTTCAACATAGGTAATTCCTCTCTTATATTCTTAAGTAGACTCTTTTAAAATATCCCTTCATTGTTACAAATGTTACATTGGAAATAATACAACTTTTGACCTGTCATGCTTTTAAAGACAAACAAAAAAACAAAGGACATGCTGCAATGAATCACAGGAGGAGATGTAAATCACTACTTAACGATATTTGCTGAAAGATTAAAATGGATATGTGAAACAGAACTTGGTAGCCGACCTTATAACAAGAGGCAGACTGTAGCTGCTCTCACACAGCTCCCTGGGGAGCAGCTAATGTGTGCAAGCAAAGCTGGACCTTTTCCCTCTGAGTTTTTAAAGTTATCGCTGTTCCTCAAACGTCTCCAGGATTACACATAAAAATCTTGCAGTTTTGTCAGGTGTTGACCAGCTAGAACAGCCAGTCTAGCACGATGCACAAAAGAAGGTCTCAATCACATACAGGAATGCCTCCATGGGTCATTGTTATTTATTGATGACATCTGTTCCAGGTTAAATGGCCACAGAAGGTACAAGTACATATGGAAGTCTCTTTGCATAGTAGACAGGATTTTCCTCCATAACTGCAGATGCACAGAGACTGTTTTGCCCTTTTACCACATACCTGATCAGGTCTCAGTTTCTCCACATGTAAAGTGACAACCATCCACTGAGATTTATCAAAGCAAGATTTATGTTTTTCAGCAGCAGCCGGCGCGTTCCTTTTCAGCGGCCATATTCGCTCCAGGCAGTGTTTTTCTTCCTCTACATTCCTACTAGTTCAGTTTACTACAGCCGCAAGTCTGGTGAGGTCATTTATGGCCAACCATGGTGGAATGACAAACTCATTTATAACTGGGAGACTGGAGTGCCTGGGATGAGCCTACTTGTTCAGCAATAGTTACAAAGCTGATAAGATTATTTGTTTATCTGTATGTTTGAGCAGCAATAAGACTGACTGGGGGTAACTGTTGTTGGTGTACCATCGGTGACGAGGGGACCATTTCACACACTGCTGACTTTCTTTTCTCACAGGTGCTGAACTCCCCTGAGATGATAAACAATTTGTTAGAGTTTTTTAGTGTGTTCTTCTGTAGTAAATAGTCTGAATTTAAAGAAATTGTCAAATGTAGAGTAGCTGCACAACGATTTAGATAATTATCACATCAGAGTGTTTGAGATTTCGAAAGTACACAATCGTAGTTGTGTGAGATAAAAGACAACAAGATGCTGAAAGCTAGTGATGAGCTCAATGCCACATGTTTGTCCCCTGCTGGTATTGAACTTATAACCCTCATCCCCAAGAGAGACACTCAGACAAAGACGGAGGACAGTACAGAGATTTAGACATTCTTAGGGAACATGTGTGGTCTCCAGAAATGCAACTATCAGTCCAACACACACACACACTGCAGACGTGGCTGAAACTTAGCTGCGATTCATTCTGAGTATTCATCTGCAATAAAACTCAATGGTGTTGTATACCCAACATCCTGCAGGAAATGGCAAACACCCCGACTGGAATTAGTACTAAAGAGCAAACTTGTCCATACGGTCAGGACAGGAGTAAGACAAGTCACAATGGCCGATTCATTGCTTTATATTGCAGAATAACTCCATAAAGGTCATCTATTATCAAGTTTACAGTTTTTCATATTCACCTGCATTCAGGCTTGTAGCTCATTATAATTAAATAATTTTTCCATGCCCAAACTCTGGCATCAACATGTAGGCCAGTAGTCACCTAGAACAAAGTCTGTACTTTTAATTTGAGTTCATAAAGTTAAGATTTGCATGGTGATTTATCCAGGGAGGAGAATGAAGTCAGAACACATCTTATATGACAACAGTAGTTTGGAAGAAAAATAAGTTTTATTTTAATAGCACTTTTTCAGCAACAAGACAGTTCAAAATGTTTTATTGTTGAGTAAAAAGGTTATTTAAGAAGCATTTCTTGGTGAGCCAAGCCTACCTGTGGTTCCCAACATTGAAGAATGGCTGCATGTAGCTAAAACAGTAATTCAAAACAAGGGATCTGGTACCGGGCCTCTCACCCATCAACGCTTGGGGGCTGGTGCTGGAAGGATACACAGGTTTAGATAATGAATGAATGGATGGATGGAGTTATTTGATTGTGCTAGAAAATGGCTGCATGTGCCTGGAAAATAGACTGGTTTTGGTCAGTGGGGATAAATATGTTTGTACTTCTTGTACTTTCATTTGTGTTTTCTGCAAAGATGATCTTCGTAGCAAATGTGCTCACATTATCCCTTTTCTGGGTTGGCCACACATCTATTTGACATTATCTCATGATTTTGAGGGTGCTTAAAAATGCTTTGCTGTTTTCAAAAACAATGGAAAGGCAGATATAATATAATTTTCATACTTACAGAATATTTTAGGTTTTCAGGTTCTATAACATGATGATATATCCCACTCAAAAATAATGAAAATTTTGATATTGTGAGATTTCCTCATGAAGTCTTTCCTGTCGCTTTCTTTTGATTACAAAATGTTAGTAGTAGTGATAACTTTGGAAAACAACACATCCCAGAGCAGCGAGCGACAGTAAGGAAATGTTAATCATCATTTCATTAAAGTAGATCATACCCTGGAGCCTTAACAGATATTTATGTTTTATGAGAACCAGTCTCACAGGCTTCTTTTACCAGTTCTGAGTGAAGGCAGCTGAGGTGGATTAGGCAAAATGTCCTTGGAAAAAAAAAGCTCACCACAAGAGTAAAGGAAAGAATCTGCAGCACAACAGTGACCGCTTGGAGTGTTCCAACAAATTTGAGCAGTGTGTTTGGTCATTCCTATTATTATCATTTCCGTACTTGCTTGTATTACTAAAACAAAAGTACTGCTTCAGTAAAGCCATGCTTTCCTTGACTATATTTACCTGTTCCTTTTTGGAATATAGATTCAAGTGGCTAAAAATCTCACTCTCCGATTGTGCTGACTGGCGTTTCAGCATTTAGTTGGTTCTTGCAAGTTTAATCAGGTCATATATCTTGAGAAAAATCCCTCGCTTGGACAGGGAAGATGATATCAGGTGAAGAGATAAGTGCTAACATGTCTTCTTGATCTGCCACCTCTGGAGGGGCAGTGGATAAGAGCCGACAATTTCCATCTGCTTCAACCTGGCATTAAGGGTCACTGGCTGGAAATAAGCAGACTGTTGTGCTTTCCCCATGGAGACAGATGTCAAGGTTAGCGAGGATCCACTGCTGCATTGTCTGGTAGACAGCTGAAGCACAATCAGGATGACTGCAATATAGAAAATGTTTTGCACAAGGAAGTAACAGTGGTGTGCTGACAAGAAATTATTTTTGACATGACACAAAACTCTCCATTTGCTTGTTTAATTTTTTGCAAGCAAAGAAAATCTGGATACCATTTCAGATTTCCTCCTTTTACCACCCATGTGGATGTCTGCTAGATTAAGCTACTTCCCTTCACTGCACACAGTCAATGTGCCCTCATGTAGGACAATCCTTGCACAATCAGTTGGAAGAGAGCCCATTCAGATTTGTTGAGATTTGAGAAAGCACATTTGGCAGGTTTTTGTATTGGTCAAGAAGAAGAATGTTCTCCCTTGGGTGGCTTTTACCTCCAGCAGTTTTAATTTGTAATCAAAACACAATATACACCTTCAAATCTCTTTGCACAATCACTGATCTGACATGAAGTTTTCTACCAGCTGTTGCCATAAACAAACCGTGCACATGACAGATCATGTTAAGCAACTTTCTGTGGAACAATTTCTGAAAATCATCGGCAGTCATCTACACCGCATCCATCTCAACCAGTGGAAAATAAGTGATCTGAAGACTTGCTGACATGTTGAAGTTTCTTCTAAGTCTCATTTTGGCTGATGCTTCGCTGTGGTAGCCACAGAGAAGGATCTTCACTCACATCTGGTTCACTGAGCACCACTGAAGTGCAGGCCAGCAGTAATTACTCACAGGATAACAGTGGAGTAAATGGTGTAGCCTGTTTCAGAAAATTTAAATACTGGTTCCTTAGTAGTGAAAAAAATATCATCTTATCATGTATTTCTTTATGTTACATTTTACTCTATCGACTGTGAAAGATGTATACAAAAACTGTAATGTAGCTTCTTATGAAAATTTTAAGACTCTTAACTCTTTTACATTTACTACACATCACTTTTAGATTTATTCGGAATCCCATCCAGTCTTGTCGTTTTTTTCTGAATGGATAATGGATCATTTTATGGCTGCTCTGCCTGGATATATAGACAAGATTAAGTGAATAGCGGTTTCATGACCTGAGGTAATAGATGAATCTATTATCTTAATAGATGGAGTATCTTCTGTTCCATAACAAATTCGTACCAGAAGAAAAAAATAATAATTCAAGGGATAAAAATTAACATTTTCTTGCAAATTATTGAGCTGAAGAATCTTTTAGCGGCATTTGCAACACAGTAAAAGCTTGATTAACTTTCAAAAATAATTTTAAAACGTAGCCTTCATAGTGGGAACTACCAGGAGACCCATTAATGCTTGGGGCTGATTTAAATTGCATAAGGAAGTTTTAGGTAAAGTTAGCAATCAACCACGACTCTTCAGTGTTGCAGTTGTCTTCAACCAACAACATTTTATTTTTTCATTTTTTTCCCTCTGAGATTTGGCATTGGCAAGTTTTGATGAGTCGCTATTTTCTAATAGTTAGCTTATAACTTATTACAAGTAACACACAACATTAATTCAAACAATCTGTTCTTTTGTCATTCTCATTTTGAGGGTGTTGCTAAGAGAAAAAATGCATCTGTGTCAGGAATAAAAATATAACATATTCCTAATTAAAAGTTGTGGGATAATCTGAGTAAAGTAAGAATAAAATAAACCTTTTAGTTAAATACAGTTTATGAGAATTGTTCAATTCTATCAATAAATTTGGTATCAGTAATTTTGTTACCAACAATAATTTCTTAAAGTATTTCTTTGTTTCGCTTTAAACATATAAACAATCACAAAGTGCTTAGATTTTAATGTTTATTAAATATTGTATATTATAAAATGCATCTTTTTCTAAATGGTGATAAGTACTAAGGATGCCTTTGTCATTCTACACTATAAAAAAGGAACTTAGGGGGTTATTACATTAACAAAAGAATATCATGTACTTTTAACTAAATAATTTCATGTTTCAGACAAAAACGTAAAACAAACATGTTGGATAAACAAGATATTCAACAACTTCACGTTTATGAAATTGAATCATGTTGAGCTAACATGATTGATTATAGTCAGACTGATCCTGTGCTGAAGACCAAAAGTGAAATCACGGGATACCACGCGAGTTCACGCGAGATCATGGGAAATCACGGGATGTCACACGAGACCATCGTTTTTTTCTCTCAACTTGAATAAAATGTATTCGAGTTGAGATAACATGATTCAATTACATCAGATTGATCTTCCGCCAAAAAAAATTAACTTCGGGGCTTATTACATTAACAAAAGAATATCATGTACCTTTAACAAAATAATTTTGGGTTTGAAACGAAAACGTGATAAAATCATGTTGGAT
>CAEFZY010048864.1:0-25722 GCA_903066815.1 Brachyrhaphis roseni
ATTTTATATTTTAATTTTTTTTTTTTTTTTTTTATTATGTAAGTAGGACAAAGAGAGGAGGGAGGGAGGGGGGGGGGTGTGGGGGGGGGGGGGGAGGGGGGGGGGGGGGGGGGGTAGTATGGCAGTCAAACAACAAGCACAAAAAACACATACAAAATTAGCCAAACAGTAACAATATCACATTTGGTAGACTTCAGACAGAAAATTGCCCTTTACTTCAAATTCAAATTACTATCCAATGCACAAATGTAAAATCTTTCCCATTCTACCTGTATTTCATTATATGATTATTGTGACAGAAACTGTAATTTAAAGCATAAGAAATCTTGCAGCTTTCAAAAAGAATGCTGTAATTTCTGCTTTGATTTTAACCAGCACTGTTACCCAGATCTACATGACTTTTCACCAACTGCACCACCAGAATAGCATATATTATAGTGCAATGGGTCACAGTTTCCTGCATATAATAAATCCAAGTTGTACTAATGAGGGTTAAACTGCAGTACAGTAACTGTCAAAGCACTATAACAACAACAAATATGGACACACCCAGTATTTGCACACCTCTTAAATTCAGTCTGTCCACAGTTTTCTTACATGTGGCTGGCTCTAAAAAGTCACTTCATGTTAATGCTGAATGTGTGGTGATGTAAGAGCAATACAAATCCTGATACACATTTAAACAGAAGTGTTATGATTTGTGGGTAAGAAGTTGGACGAAAATGCAAGCTGGAATCCAGAAGTAAATGATGAAATACATTTTAATAAGAAATCCAAAGCTCAACTTCCAAAACTGGGAAGGACCACACCGGAAGCTAGCGAATAAACAGTCTGGGAAACATGAGGCAAGCAGAAGGAACCAGCATGAAATGAATAAAAGAGAGGTGGTTAAATACTTGGTGGCAGTGGCGATGGAACAATGGACAGACTAATTACAAACTGAACTCAGGTGTGAGGGAAGAGCAGAAGGCAAGCTGAGGGAGAGAGAGAAACGCCACAGGGGAGCAGGAGGAGAAAACACTAACAAGGGAGCTAGAAAAAAATAAATCTAACCACAACAATAAATAAACAAGAGATAAATAATAGTGGTGATGTGAATAAAATAACTAAGAAAAGTCTAACTTAATTAAAATAGAAACAAGGCTGATTTAATCAAACCTTAGATCAGGCAAAAACACAGACAACAAATAACCAAAACTAAAAACCCAGAAAAAGAAAACATGCCAAGAAGCTTTTACAAGTGTGTTTTTTTCTCACATGATTTTGGGAACTGACAGTCTAACAGGAACCCCCCCGCCGACTCCCACCTCACAGCTTCAGTGTCCCATTGTGACATGCTCCCCCTGCATGTCACACTAAGACCGTAGTAGGGTTAAATAAAACATCTATAGACATCAGCAGACATTTTGCATTGACATAAAACACATCAAACGTTATATCTTCTGTAAAAGGACCCAGTTTCTTACCTGATAAACTTGTGACACCATTTTGATCTGTTTTAATGAAAAGATTCAGGGTATTTCTTTTCCTCACCAAAATTTCCTGCTGAAATTATCTTAGTAGTAAAAGTACTCACTATGTTGTTTTTATTTCACAATATGCCACCAATAAGCACTCAGACAGCCATTGAATTCACCGGTTTCTAATAAAATGTATTTTTGCCATGAAAACACCTCATGTCTGTCACAATGATCAGCTCCCAAATAATGTAGAAACACATGCTACATCATCAGAGATTCAGGGTCAAGCATATCTGCTTTTGAGAGTGTGACTCAAAAGATAACTTTTTGTCAGAAAATTCAATTTCAAACCTACATTAAAAGTATTCAAACATATATACTTCTGATCTTTCTGATCTTTATGGACAGAAATGTGATTTTAGTTTCTAACTGGGCGGTCACCAAGCAAGATAAAAAATGCCTAATTCCAGTTCCCCGCTAATTCCTAAAGCCAGACTTTCACACTGTGAATTACGTATGTAGATTTGTGAATCAATTCAGCACTGAAAATACCACAAGAAAATGCTGAAAAAGTAAAAGGCTTAAATTATAGAAAACTGACCTTAAACAGCCGCAAAATGTTGGCTACCATGATTGACACGGAGCTGGCGGAGGCACCAATCACTCCAACCACTCTCTCTGGCTTAGTGATGATGGGTGGCCCTCCGCTGAGACACTTCACATCGGTTGAGTCCTTTTCAATCAATGCCTGGACAAATGTCAGCGACTGTTCCAGAGCATGGGTGTCCCGAGAGCACGTGTCAAGGATGCGGGCCCCCAGAGTAATATTAGGTAGCAGCTCGTTGTCGTTATTAATACGATCCAGGGCAAACAACATGGCCTCCAGCCTATGAATCCCTTTCTCCTTCTTTAGCTCTCCGCAGGCTTTGCCATCATTCCCTCTTGCATGGACAGGGAAAAGTCCACCCAGAGATATGTCTCCATCGATGCGTATTGAGTTGAGGTGTGTGTGGCCTGGCATTTTGGGCTTAGCTGCTGAGGTGATCAAATGACAACAACAAAGAAGCAAGAGCCAGCTGAAAACCTTTCTGTGGAAACCCTTCCACAATGTCTCAAAGCCTCCATGTAGAGTCATAATGAAAGGCTAAATCTGCATTCAAATACAAATTCAATTCCTTTGAAAATGACAGAGGCGTTCATACATATACCCCACACGCACATAAAAATATCCTGGAGGTTTTGGCTGCAATGCTTTTCAGGGTGCAGTTGTCTTCAAAAGTCTCTTCTCATGGTTTCTTGCGCTGACACAAAGTCAGTAGCTCTAATTATGCCGCTTCGCTCTGTTTATCTACTTTCTCTTCTTCCCTCTTTGTGTTTTAGTCCTTGCTTGCACCTGAGAGTGGAGGATACATGCAGCAACTAAACAGTACAGAGTGTGCTGAAGCGGAGTCCACAGAGACTGCTCTCATAAGGCAAGAACAAAGATGGGAAGCTTGCCTCTCTTCTCTGGTTTTTCCCGGAGCACACAATTATGTTTGGCTTTCTTCTTGGTGTGCCAAGCTGATAGAATGTCACAGTGCCGTCCACTTTGGGCTCCTGCAAAGACAGAGGGGGGACACGATGAAGAAAACGGCAGACAGTGGGAATAGGTAGAAGAGAGAGAGAAACTGGAGTCTCATTCACATTGTTTCTGTTAAGATGTGTTTGCTTGCAAAGTGGGTGTGAGACAAGCTGCTCTGTCATGCTCTCTTTTTCAATTGCAGTCATATTCAGAACTACACAGTGCACTGGCATGAGGCAGCAAATGCCTGAGTCTTTTTTTTTTTTTCTGAATCTTTAATTTAAAGCAGAAATAATACCCAGAGCGCTGCACAGGAAATCTGCTTTATAGTGTACCCATGCCTTGGCTGCTTTCAATGCAGTGCACTGAATTATTTCTATGTTCCTTGAGCATAAATGATTTGTTGCTTGGCACACATCCATAAGCGTCATAACTGCACACTGGTTTGTCTCCAGAGTCTTTTACCGAAAGATTATGAAGTACAGCATAAAATTAACAGCACATAACACTGATAATTTAGAAAACATTCCTCTGTGTACATAATCTTCTGTTAGTCACAAGTACATTTTCTACTTGTGATGACTTGTGGTGATGGGTCCCAAGTTCTTCATAATTACAATATTTTGCAAGCATTTTCAAACCTCTTAAACTTCAATCCATTTAGATGAAAATGTATTCTTCTGTTTAAGATAATCCTGTCAAAATATAGACTTACATTCAATGTAAGAAATATTAGGACATAAAAATTGTTCAAAGATGCTCTCATTACTGCGAGAGGTCTAGAGCTATTTTGCCAGTAAAATGGGCAAAACTTAAATCTCTAGATGTGCAAACCAGTAGAGTCCTGAAAGACTTGTTCAAGTTACAGCAGCAAATGTTGGTTTCATAAAACATTCGCTCCAGGGTGTAAGTACAAATCCCATGTTTACTTGACTTTTTAAATTGAAAAACCATGTATGTCTTTACTTACACTTCACATTTATGGAAAGGGGCCTAGCTGCAGAGCACAGGGAGAATATCCACAGGAAGAATATCATCCAAACTTGTCATGTGACCCAGAAACACATTTGCAGCAACCTAAATGTGTGTTTGTAGTACATATTTTGTTTCTCTCAGAAATTAACATTATCGGACACCCATAGATCCAAAAATGTTGTTTAAAAAGAAAAGCAAGCAAAAACATTTTTAAAAAACGTTTTGTGTTTGTAACTGATGTTATTCAGAAACTTTCAAAATATGAGTCTAAATAGCAGACACTGATATATTTTTTCTTTCATTACCTATGTTATATGGGTATAACATACATAATTGAGGCGCAAATAACATTTCAGTTGTATAAAGCTGTGACACAAAAAGAAGTCTGGAAATCAGGGCTCTCAAATAGTTATGATTGAGACAGCAATCCTCGTATTTCTGTAACAAATGGAGGTCACATGTTTCCTGTGGAGTTCCTCTCCATAGTTTACAGTTACAGTTATAGTAAACTGTAATCATCTAACATTTTACAGTTAGATGATCTTGCGATGTGCTACTTCAGTTTGTGTATTACATGAAATTGCAATGATACATTAATGTCTGTGATTTGTAAGTGTGAGAATACTTTTGCAAGGTACACACATTGAAATATGCAAACATATGAAATATGCAAACATATGTACACGTAAACATGCATATGTTTACGTGTACATCTGGCTTCTTTGCAGTTTCGCACTAAAACAAGGATGGATCTGGACATAATGGGAAAAGTATGTGTCTATCCATTTCTTTCCTAATTGACCATTACCTTCACACAAACACATCTGCCAGGCTTCACCTCTGTGTGCTAACATACAATCCCCCTGCTGTGGTGTGACCGGTACTAGAGGACACAAGGGGCAGAATTTCGTTCAGGATGTTGCACTACATTGCACCAGCTGTCAAACACATCACTTTGGAGTTGTGATATTTCGCAATTATTTAATAAAGATAGAAAGACTCTGACTGGCTGTAAGGACTCCCTAATTGCAAGGGGTTTTTTTCTACAACCTTGAGTGTGCGTTTGTTCAACCTGACTTCTGAAGTGGAGGCATGAAAAGATTTGCTACTACTCATGAAACATGTCTCTTTGCTTTCTTCAACTTTGGACACTGAATTCAAGAAAAAAGGCACCAACTTTTCCTCAACAAAGTTCCTTTCGTGAGCTGCTTCTCACAACCAAAAGGAGATATTTATATCACTCTTGCAGAAATCACTCTTCTAAAACAAAGCATTCATAATGGATGAAAGCCTAGCAGTCTCTGCAAAGCATCTCATTCCATCAGAACCAGTGAAGACAAGGACAGGATATTCATATCATCTAGAAATTCATGCACATATTGTTGGAAATTAAAAGACTAAAAGTAAACTGAGAAACATTTTAGAAGGAGAGTAATGATCATGGAGCAACTTCAGCTTTTTAAAATCACAATTTTAAAAAAACATGTATTTGACAGGTGCCATAAGAATGAAAAAGGCCTTGTTCATTACATATCTTGAACTACACCTACTTGCTAGTTTATTAGTTGTACCCTGTAAATACCAGGGTGAGCAATCTCAAGTCTTCATTCCATGGATTTAACACTGTCCGAGACATTCCTCAGAGATGTTTCGTACATATTGAGATGGTAGAATAGTGCTGTGCTGATTTTAGATCTGGTGTGTGTGGATGACGTTGAAGTATGGTAAACTCATTGTCATGTTGATAAGAACTGTCTCAAATGATTTGAGGTGTGTGTGACATTGTCTATTATCCTGCAAGTGTAATCTATAAGAAGGTGGAGCAGTAACAATACTCAGGTAGGCTGACGTATTAAAACAATGCTCAACTGATAACAAGGGACGTAAAATGAACCTAGAAACCTCCAGTCTGAACATTCATCTTTTCATATTGCTTACAGCAGATTCTACCCGTACCATCTGCACATTGCATCTCACATCAGGACACATTGAACAAGTTTTGGTAATCTTGTGAAAAATGATCCTCTTTTCTTCTATTCTTAGTAACGGTAGTAATTCATGGAGGATTTTTCTACTGCTCTATCTCAACTAGTTCTAGGTTTGACACATTGATAGTATACCAATTACTTTTGTTATTATCAGAGCTACTGTTGCTGTTAAACCACTTTGCTCATTCTCATCTGACTTTCTGTATAAACAAAGCATTTCTTATTCACACAATAATGTCAATTACATTATATCCTCTTGTAAACCTAAGAGATAGTGTGAAAATCCAAGTGTCAACATTTTCTGAAACAATCAGACTAGCCCATCTGGCATCTCAATATGTACGAACAACCTTGCCACATTCACAACGACTGAAATCCCTTTTTCTTCCCCATTCTGATGTTCTGTTTGAACTTCAAGTCTTCTGCATTCACCAAATGCTTTAAGATGCTGCAGTGTTGTTGACTGACTCGCTATTTGAGTCGAGTGTATGTGGACAAATAACAGTGCAGTCTCAGCATTTCAAAATGGTTCAACTGCATGTTATTGATGGTTATATAAAGCTTTTTATTAACTGATACTAAAGAAGTAAAAAAAAAAAATAGTCATGGTGTCTCACGGCAGCGCTTTAACATGCAGTGAGAGAATGTGTCTTTTCTAAAATATATTTAAAGAGAGTGTTCTTGGTGGGTAATCGGGTTCAAAGTTCAATTTTCTATACAAAGTCTGAGTCGACCTAAGTGGTGTAATAAATTATACGCTGAATTAATCTGAAAGTGGGTCAACCTACCATCAATGGGAGCAACTTTAAGCATTTGGTACTCTAAGGTGAGTAAATCTTCAGTAGTGAAGACAGTACATTTACATATCATAGCATAAGATCACACAACTTTATTATTAGGCAACTGCTGTAACATTTAAAAATTATTTTGTCCAATTTCCCAATAGTGCCTTTGTTCACTGTATATGGCGTCTTTGAGTTGTGATGACCTTGTCGTGTTTTCTTTAGTATTCCTCAAAAAAAATCCATGGCTGGGCTGAAGATAATATTACAAAAATTATATTACTAGAAAGGGGACACTTCAGCACATCCTCATCTTTGTGCAATATTTTATACAGAGTTATGAGGTTTTGCAAGATGCATGCAAAGAACTCTTAAAGAGAAACTAATCAATAGCCATAGACAATGCATCTGAAGGCCTGTATTCTGGAACTGTGGAAGTAGTCCCACATAACAAGCATTGACATCTTAGGATGAAGTCCTTTCAGCCTCTCTGACTATTTTGAAGGGGTGAACAGAGTTGCCCCTTTACTGTCATTAGTCGCAGAACACTGCATACAGAGTGGCAGCTTTACCAGATGTTCAGTCACAAGGCCCAGATGGGCAGAGCAGATAAACATCAGCTGTCTGCAGAGAGCAGAGAGTTGGAGGGACGGGGGATAAGGGGCGATGGGGAAATAGTGAAATCAACACAGATACTGTACTGGCTCCCCTTACTGTGAGGAGGTGCTCCAGTTTCCTCTTCACTCAGTCCCCTGCTGCTGTGAGCACTACCACACAGACGAATGACAGTGTTATACTTCTACTCCAGAATAGAGTTCCCTGACAACTAAACAAGGCTTTGTATCTATATAATTTAAATAATTCGTTTGATGTAAACTGTAGGGGAAGCAAGATATTAATTATTCTTATTCACATAAATATTTTTGTCTTAAATGGATGCTAATTAAAAACTCCTCTCATACTTAATATCAGTAAGTGCCCAGACCTCTCTTCCAAAGACTCTTTTTTCTAAAATCATTGATTGAAAACGTTTTTTTCTTATTATTATTAAGAGTTTGTCACTTGAATGAAGCCCCAACAAAAAGCAAAAGCTTCTCATGGTAAAATAAATGTTAGCGATCTAAATAAAATTGTACACTGTTACATTTTGTCTGCCAAATATTCAAAGATCACCAAGAAGGAAGTGTTTATTCTGAATCATTTGACAGCTTCAAGTCAGCCAACAACCACAGAGCCAAAGTGACAACCAAACTCCCACAATGCCAGACTGTTTCTGTAAAAACACAGCCAAGAAACAAGAGCTGCCTTTCTATAAAAAGAATTTTGTTTGTTTAAAATTTCAAACTAAGTCCTGTTAAACCATTGCACAGCTTGCACATCACTCAGTTTGAAGGAAAAAGCATCATAGACTATTAAGCAAGCACACAATCTCATTCTTGCTCTTCCTGAATGATTTTATTTGAAATGTACACAAAAAAATGAAAATGCCTCAAATTTCTGAGTTTATTGTGTCCCCATAAATTTGATATTAGCTTAATATCTAGCAGTCGTCACATGATTGCTAGATTATCCTCTTACACTTGAGCAAAGTTAATGATAAATAAATCTGTCATCAATATGCTGAATTCGTTCTTGAGCCTTATTATGTGATGATGGCATGTATTATTCAATCTGCAAAGAAATACAGCGAGACACACAAAGTCAGTTTCAGATCGTGCCATCACTGCAAAGCCCTGCAATGACATGCATTCCACTAATAAGCCCATCAGAGCAGAGCAGGGCTTTTGTCTGACAGTGACGTCCTAATCCATTGGGGAGCTGCTGTTTTGGCCGCCATGCTTCAGCAGAGGAGATACTTAGGCCCTAAAGGCCAATATGATCACAGAAGAGAATGAGATAAAGTCCTCAGTTGATGGAGCGTTACAATGCCCACATGCCTGTGCTCTGGTTGGATGTAAGCAGGCTTTTGTGTTTTTTCCAGCCAGAGGTTTGGTATTTATTCTTTTCTACATGATGTTTATGGCAAGGAAGCAATTTTTAAGCTGTGGAGATTCTGAGAAAAACAATCCTGTCTCCTAGAGCTGCTTCTTACACACCTTACTGGCAACAAACATGTTCATTTAATGTACTACTCTCTGATGTTGAACAGCTAAAAAATACCTTCACTGCAATACATCGTGTTTCAAATCCATGTAAGTCTTTAAAGAACAGTGCCTTAGGGAAAGGTTAACTAATAAACAAACAATTATGCCCCCGGCTAAGATACACAGCTTATGATCAAAGTACATCTGTAGTTTCAGTTAAGTGTGCTGAACAGTCATGGACCTGTTACCAATGTCAGAATGTAGTTTTCAGTTGCTTTATGGAGCAAAGAGTATTTCATCTGTTGCTTCACACTGCCTGCCAGGCAGTGATGGCATAGTTACTTCGAAAAAGTAACTTTAATCAGGTTACTGATTACTCCTTGAAAAAGTAACTTAGTTAAGATTACTGACTACTTGATTTGGAAAGTAACTAAGTTACATTAAAAGTAACTTTTTTAGTTACTTTCAGCAGCTGCTAACAACAACGCTCCACCACCTGTGAAAATGACATTGATCTTTGCCAATACTTAATTGTAAGTTATTTTATAATAGTAACATCAACAATGTGTCTCCACTCATAAGGTTGAACTAAAGAGGATATTTTTTAATGTTACAACAGTACAAAAAACAAAAAAACAACAACAACAACAACAAAAAACATTAGTAATTTGTGTGTGTTTTTGTGTGGTCCACTGTTGTCTGGAAAACTCTTAAGAAGGATTTTAAAGGTGTAAAGGTGATGGAAACATAAGTGGTTTCATCTGTCAGTGGTCATAATGTAATGCCTGATTGATCAACGCAGAACACAACTAAAACATATATTTTGACAAATTTGCACATGAAAACCATTGTTAAATGGTTCTTATTTATGTATCAAGTCAAAATTATTAGTATTATAATCATTTTTAATCTGCACAGTGGAGCAGCTGTTTGCAGCAAGAAAACCCAGGTTCAAATCCCTCCATGTGGTCATTCTGCATGCATGGATTCTGTCACTGTCCAAAAACATGACTCTCTAAATTGTCTATTTTGAGTTTGTGTGTGTGCATGGTTGTTTGTCCTGTGTGTATATGTGTTGCCCTGCAATGGACTGGTAACCGCTGAAGATGGGCACCAGCACCCTCTGCCTTGCAAGGATCAGCGAGTATAGATAATGGATGTAAAGTAACCTTTTCTGATATAATTTGTTGATTAACAGCTCTAGGTATATCTGTGGCTTTTTAGGTTTAATTAAAAATAAATCATATTTAGCTAACATCTAAACACCATAATACTAGCTATGTTTACTGAGTTATCACATAAGAATCTCAAACCAGCCCTTGTGAACGTTTTGCAGCTGGTCCAGATGTTTTTTGGTGATTATCTTTCCCACATCCTAATTAATACCCATCGGTGATAGGACACACTGTCATGAGTAATTCTCTGAAGCAACAAAGAATTATTTTCTAATATATTTTGCATTAAATGAATGTGTGCCAGTTCCCATTTTCAGTATCTGTAATTCCTCTTCATACTGACAGAAAATGTAATCCAGCCACCATTATATTTCTTTTCTAGCACATTCACTTTTGCAGATTAGTTATAAATAAGCACTATTTCTGCAAAAGATTAGTGGGGGGAAGAAAATAGCTCAAGACAGAAAAAAAGCATAGCAAGAAGTACACAATGTGCTGGTGTTTAACTGTATTTTTGTATTACTTTAAGGGTCTCTGAGTTTAATTTAGAGAGATAAATAAAAAGATCAGTTTCCTCTGCGACATTATTTTATGTGACTAATATTTAGTGTGTGAGTCTCTGCTGCAATACAAAAAGAGCAAGAGCTTAATTATTACTGACGTCAAACTGATGAGTGTGACTATTGTTTCTGCACAATGAAGACCTGTCGAAAAAGACTCTCTTCAATGCCAAGAAATGACAAATCCGCTGAAAGCATTGACTCACCACATACAGTATTTGGGAAGAAAACAGTTTACGTACACCTTAGTATCCTTGTGTCTCTAAAATATCGTGGATTTACGGCTCTCATAAAGACTTACAAAAATGAAGCTTCATATTACAGATAAAGTAACATCACAGAGGTGTAAGAGAGAGGGTTGTGTAAAACTAGATCAACGTTTTATTGTTTTACTGACAACTCCGCCTTACAACAAACCCTCATTTTTCTGAAATGTTTTAAAATGTATGTTTGTCAGGTTGCATTCACTGGATTTGTACTTTATTGCATTTCATGCGGTGTCAGTGCTGCCTCTGTAACTCTACCTCATAGTGAAGCTAAACAGCCTCTGCGATGCACTTTTGAGGAGCCTGGAAATTAAGCAGTTGCATCATAATCGGAGTCACTGTATTACTAATTCTGCATGAAATCTTCTTATTTATGATAAAGTTCAAAAGCAAAACAAAGTTACAATAAAAATGCAGGTGTGCTTAAAAGAAACAGAGAGTGCTAGAAGTTTCATTATATGCATATCAGAGCTATAAACCAGGCAATCTGTATTCGTCCAAACTCTGTAACAAAGATCAGGCACCTCCCCTTTTCTATATTACCGTTCACTGCCTCTCCGGGACACTGTCTATTAGCTAGCTCCACCAGCTGTGCATATTGGATCAGATTCTTATTCACTAATTAACAGTTTCTTCATGCAAAAAGCAGATTCCATTAACAGTCTGTCACTACTCGGCTTTGACACGGGAGGTACAACTGAACCACTGAGGTTGAAACTGCAAAATGGGACATACCAGCTATTTAAGCATCTCATATCTCCTTAATCTCAAGATTAAAGATAGAAAGCACATCGACATTATCTTTATTTTGCACAATGAATGTAAAAATGCTTGGTGTGATTTTCTCATCGCACAGTATTCTGAAGTCCCTCGAAAACGATTGCCTTTAAAGCTCTGTTCTTGTGTGTTGGCGATATGAGATCAGTACAGAACTTTTTGGTTTGCATGCAAAATGTCATGTGTGTAGTAAAACTAATACCTCGAACACAACACTCACTGTGAAATATAGTGGTGGAAACAACCTAGTGTGGGAAAACTTGTCATACTTGAAAATAGATTGTACGGAGCTAAATGCAGATTTAATCTGAAAGAAAACCTGTTGCAAAAGACTTGAACCAGTGGCAAAAGTTGACTTTCCACAAAAAGTTAGATCCTAAGGACATAACTAAAGGCACAGTGGGAGAGTTTAGATCAAAGCATATTTTAGGGTTTGAATGGCCAAAGGAATGTTTGAATCTATATTCTGTGAATCAGCAGCAAAACTTGAAAGTGGATGATGCTCTCCGTTTATATTTGCCTAAGCTTAAGCTATTTTCAAGAGCAGAATGGAGTAAATTGTCAGTCAAAGCTCACAGAGGTTTAGAGACTTTCAGCTGTAAATGTAAGATGTGGTTATATAAAGTGTTGACTAGGGGACTGACCACAAATCCAACACTGTTCTAACTTCTATTTGGAAATAGAAGTTATTAGAAAATATATGCTTTTCCTGACATTTTACAATTAAGTTATACTTTTTGTTTGGCAATCAAATGATATCCCACTGAAACACATAAAGGTTTGTGTTTGAAAAGTGGAATATTTATACAATTTCAAAGGGGTATGGGCTCTGTATATATCTAATCATATTGATGTTATCAAGTAGCATACCAAACATTATTTTATATTTTGATGTCTATTATGAATGGATGCAAATTCTATAAAATGTGTTGCAACAAGCAAACCTCAAAGGTTATTTAAGAACCCCACTACTAAAGAGTTAGCCAGATGCAAAGTTTAATATCCTTAAAGCAAATTGTTGGTTACAAGATGCAAAATGCATGCAGTTTTAATTCCTGTACGTATGCAAAAATGTGAATTATTCATGGCCAAAGCCTTCGACATTCAGCTAGCACGTGTTCAATTATAGGTAGAAGGCTTGTAAAAGCAGAATAATGACATGACGTTTGTCTTAGCGCGTCCTTTTGTTCTAATTCAAGCCCGGTTTGTTTTTTAACAAAGAGAGATAAGAGACGTGTGCACAAGAAGCAGCAAGGCATTAAACAAGAAAATATGCTAGCAGAGCCTTTGTGTGTGTCCCACTTTACTTCTACTAATTTTTCATGTTGTACTACAGTTTACAACATCAGCACACAAAAAGAACCATTTGAGCTTTGCTGGTAGACAGCCAAGCACAGCAAACGCTGTAATCAGACTGTCCTAAATGTGCCAAATGAGACAGACACAGGAAGTGGACAGAATGCAGGTTCAGCTGCAGCATTTTTTTTCTTTTCTTTTTTTTTTTTTTTTACTGAAAACTAGGCTGTAGACTTTTGCAAATAACACCTTATATTTTACAATATATTTTGTAATAAGCAAAATATTGTACACAGACATAATATTGTTAATTGTATTCCAATTAACAATATTACTTTGTCTTATATGTCAGGACTGGTGCAGTCCAAATATGTCCTGCGAGGAAGAAGGTAAAATTCCAATATTAAATAAGAATTCCTTCTAGACTATTGTGGAGGTTTTCTTGGTAATTCATTTTATCATGAAATCTGAAGATGACAAATCTGACAGTTTTTATATGTAGTAGTTAATCTTCTGTACTGCCTAATGTCAAAATATACACTGGTAAAGGAGACTTTAAACCAAACACAAAGTAAGCTGCATGGACAGTTGAGTTCTGTTTGTGTCATGCTTTTTAAAAAACGGCTTTCAGTGGGAAACTTTTATCAACTTCGAAAGATAAAATATATTTGTTAATAATTTGTTAGAAAAATAACATAAGGGGATAGTTTGGGATTCTTAAACTGACATTTTATTAAAACCTTCAAACAGGAGATATCTTACCTGCTATAGATAGATGTCTGGGGGTTCAACTAGATCAACTAATCTATTGATCCAGATTAGTTGGATCAATAGGCTGAAGCTAAAGCTCAGAGAGGACCAAGGCCAAAGACAACATCTACAATCTTAAAAAAACTCTCTAAGAAACTAAAAGGCTTTGTAATTTATGTGAATGGTACTTTGTGAATTTTTAAGACATTGTGATGCATTTATTTTCACATAAAATAAGTAGACTGAGCTTCCTGAGGGAAATCTGTGCTCAGAACAAGTACAGTATTTCCAGTCAGAAAAAGTAAAAACCTAGTATAAAATTGAATAAATGTAATAAGCAAAGAAAAAAAAAATTATAAAAAAAAAATGAATTTTCACAGAAACATGGGATTTAAGGAGTTTTAAAACAGCAGAAGTCCAAATTGATCCGATCTCCTCTCAAACCATTAAATTTAGCCTCCGGGTTCCACTAATCTGCATTTAGACTACATGAAAAACAGGTAACTGTTTAAAGCCTTTTAATTTATGCTTTTTGTGTGATTTACCTGTGCTTGAGCTGCTGGAATATGGGCATCAATAAAATAATATCTTATCATTCTCAAAACTGCAGCAACCTTTTTGGAAAGCTGAGTATTTAGCAAAAAAATTATAATCAGTTACATTGTGACAATATTTTACTCTGTAATTACAGTGATGCTAAAGGCTGAAAATATGAGTTTGATAATAGACACTACAGACCCATTTGAGATTCCCATGTTTGCGTGATTCCATTTCACACATTCAACAGAAAGGTGCACTACCAAGCTCACCCTATGTTCATTCAGCCAGGTGAAGTGAATATATGAGTGCCAGTATATCTGATCAGGAGGCACACAACTAGAGTGATACACACCTCCACCAAAGTTCAAGTCAAGTTTGCACACAACCTTAAAAAGAAACACATTAAAATTACTTTTTTTGTTCATACATAGACCAAAACGACTACCACTTAGAAGCTTAAATACGTAATAAATCAAAAACATTTTGTACTTTGGCTATTTTACTCTTGACTGGTCTGAGTCCCAAACCAGCTGAGTAAACATATAGATATATAAAGCAGTTACAATTGCCCTGTAGTACTCTGTTATTCTGAATGGGAGTTTTGAAACATTTATTTCCACTGTAAGAGCTACGTGCGTCATTCACTTCACATTCCAACAAAATTAAATAAGATATGTATTAACCTACTGACATAAATGAAAATATATCCACTCAATGGGTAACAAATGAAGGAGGGCTGTGTGACAGCTGCCATGGAAAGCCCTCTCTGAATCCAATAAATCACTCTCCAAAAATGACACCCTAATAGTCAAGTAATAGCTGAATAAGAGCTGAGAACATTTCAGCGTGAACAGAGGAGATGGTTTTGTCACAAAAAGCAAATTCACCAAGTGCACCTCCCTCTGTGGTAACAATAGGGATGGAGCAAAGACAAATCTGTTGGAATCACATATTTCACATCACAAATTGAGCTTCTAAGTATAGCTCTAGCTTATCTGCTCTCTTAGAGACAGAAGCTATGAATACTGCATCCTTCTGGTTGCTGCCACCCTGTCAAAAGAGGGTTTCAATGTTGAGGCACGCTTGAATGGATAAAGTGGAATTTTTAACATAAGAACAACACCAGTCACTTTTGCTGTGCATTGCTATACATATGAATGTGGAAACACAAGTGAAGTCTACTTTCTCCACTAGTACTCAGAACCATCAATATATTGGAAGAGAAAAAAGTAGAATAAGGGTAAAATGTGTTCTAAAATCTTTCTTGGATAATCAGTACATAATAAAGTGATGTATCATTGCTTCTGCTGCTAATGTGCTGATTTAAAACAAACATTTATTTTAAATCAGCACAGAAAAATCAGGGAAGCAAAGATTTCATGTTGCAGTTGTTTAAAAGGTGCTGAAAATCAGATCTATAATGTTAGATGACAGAATGATGCCCAGGTTAAGGACAAAATATTAGATGACAGATTAAAGAATTCATATTCTATGTTTAAAAGGTCTTCTTAGTCTTCACATCTCTGAGTGTTGTATAACTACTCACTTTAGTGAAATGTTGAATTCAGCAATTCATGCAATAATTTGTACAACAGGAGTGCATCAAAACAAACATACATGACTTAGAAGAACTCGCAGAACGTTTATTTTTCTGTAAAAGATCCTTTAGCATGTAACATGTTTTCCCTCTAATGGAAGGATATGAAACTGTAGCTTAAAATTACCAGCATTGATATGTTGCCATATCACTCTAGACAAGTTTGAGAAACCTTCACATTATGCTGTGAAACAATAAATAATTCCAAAAAAGAAATATAGATCAACTCCAGTGAGTGTGCATGCTGCTACATGCACTACCGCTGCTTATTATGGGTTTATAAAGTTTTTACAGGTTGATAAATGTTTAAGCTATAAGGGCAGTGAAGTTGTACTTTTTAAAGATAATAAAACCCTTATTACTATATTTTTCCTGCAATGTAACACATGATTTCTTTCCTAATAAAGTACATGTGATACAGGGATTTGAATCTATATCTGAATTTCCCTCTTCAACATTGGAAGTTCTTTTTTTTTTTCAGTGGTGTTATTTTGGACAGAAAAACAATTCATCATTTCCTGATAGGTGATTCATTCAGGGAGCATAGAATGGGCACCAAACGCCACTGATACAGTGCAGCTTGTACCAAGTGGGTGTCATTTCCACACCAATTACATTTGGCTCAGAAAATGGCACCCAGTGTATGTTATGGCCTGAAACAATGGCTTTTGCAGAGTGATTTATTTCATGTGTGTGAAACAATGGACCTCTGCTGGGAGATTTCTGGAAAGTACAAGTATTTTCCTTGATAAGACAAGTAATTAGATTGAAAGAGAATTTCCCTCAAATTGTGTTTAGGCATGGCCTTTCAAGCATGTAGGCAACTAGAGAAGATGAAGACAATTTAGTTTAAATAGTCCAAAAAGAAGTAAATATTCCTTGAGACTAATAAAATTGTCTTGTGATTACGGAAATGGGTTAGTAGTTAAAATAACCACTAGTTAAAACCTATTTGTAAACACACATTGAACCTTCAAGTAGAAGAGCCACAGCAGAAGAAGACCACAGTCAGTGCCACTCCTGTCAGCAAGAACAGCTAATTGAAACGTCATTTTGCACAAGGCTCACCACAATTAGATAATAACAATCTGGAAACTATTTCCTGCTTTGATGAGTTTGAATTTTACTTGTAACAGTCAAATCTAGGGATCACAATCTTGTGTAAACCACATGAGAAACCATCATCCATCCTAAACCCCACTGTAATAAGAGGCACTACCCTTATTCTCAAGGTAGTTATTGGTAGTTGTTTCTCAGTAGTGTCGTTTTTCTTGAGATGGGTATTGGTCTTGAATCCATATTTTTACTCTGTCTTGTATAACGTGATAAACTGGTCTGGATTTTTCCTGACACCAGTCAAAACTCAAACTTCAGGAGCTTCACTCACTCAAGAGAAATGTAGCACTCCTTGATGCATTCAAACACCTCTAACAATAACAATGATTTTTAGTTTAAGTCCTTAGCCTCTACTGGTCACCTCTACTCTCTCTCCCTGCAGCCAATGCAAAATCAGTTGACTTTTACCTAGACATTTGCTCTTTGCAGAATAATCTGCTTTTTGTGTTTACAAGCCTGCCAGAAAAACTTCACTAGTGGCATTTAATCGGTGGTCTGCGTACATTCGGTAAAACTACTAAAAGAATTTAAAAAATGTTCTTTGCCTGAAACAGAGTGAGAAATGCTTGCATTTTATCAGCTGGATCAATGCAACAAATGAGCTGAGACTGTGGGTGCGTTTTTAAACAGTCAGCCTGGAGAGACGACTAATGCCCCATTTAGATGGTCAAAGAGGCAAAGTATGCCCCACCAAGTGACAAAAGGATCTACTCTCAACTTCAAACCTTCACAATAAGAGCCTTAAAAATGTGGTTCAAATATCAAGTGAATGTTTGTGTTGCTGGCATGCTGATCAGCATTGGTTATGGATATAAAGCATCTGGAGTGAAACCCAAATTATCTATACCCCTGGTGGATTTAAATGGAAAGTTTTTATTCAACTAAGAGATATGGAGTACAAATGTAAGGCTGTATTATTTTTTGTAATTTAACAAAAAGTTCATGTTGGACATTATTCACATTCTTAAGAATCAGTGCAAAGCTTTTCTTGGCATTACTGAAATTAATTACATATAAATATGATAAGGTTATGAATAAATTTGGACCCACCTGTGTATTTGTTCATCTAAAATGCAAAAATTGTTTGACTCTTTGTCATAAAACTGCCCTCTTTTACATAGATTTAACTTATTGGCCTGTTGTTACAGGTGAATTTAAACCTACTGTCTTAGAATATGTATATTTAGCAAATCTAGACATTACTGTACCATCCAAGAAACCTACTACTTGCTATGGACTTGCATCAAAAGTTTTATATCCACAAAAAGTTTATCAGTAAATCAGTCGACTGTAATTGTAAAACATAACTGCACCGACAATTGGTTATATTTGCGTTCTACTACATGAATAGCTGAAGTCAGGAGTATCTGTGATGGATTAATTGATTGATCTCTGTGCAACATGGGTATGTAGTCAAACTGTGGGAGGCAGAATTTTGTTGTGTTGGAAGAATGATTTTCTCCTCCCTATTTGAATGAAAGAACCATGCTAAACAAAATTGATTCTTAGCTGTATTTTTAAAATGTTAAAGTATTTGTTAAGCTAAGCCAGTTTCCCACCCTGAACATTAAATATAAGGCACTTTAAGATAAACCAACTTAAAAATTAATGCAAAGAATCATAAAGTGTATTTTTATAGCTTTACTTGAGCGGGGTTGCTTTCTACAGTACTTTTATTATGCTAAGGCTTTGATGGCCTTGATTTTCTTATGGATTGAATTATTTTGTGATGCAGTGTTGAGTACAATAGCTGCCCTCTAACAATGAAGTTGAAAGAGTTCCTGCAGGGCATAGTGGAGTACAAATGTGTCTGAAAACCTAGTTGTCAGTCCTGTGCCTCTATAAAGAGTCTTAGGCATAAAACCAGTTTCTCTTTAAGGACATTGCTCCTCTTATGCTACCATTTCTATGTCATATCCAGATCATTTCTAAAGAACTTGAGAGGTGACATGAGCTTTCTGCTATCTGCCAAGAGTGAAATCTCCTCTTTTTACCATTCATCTCCTCTTAGTGGGCTATATCCAGCTTCAAAAGGGTATCTGCTCAGCCCTCAGTCTGATGACATAGATTTAATCCCTAGACTAAAGATTTTTTTAAATATATATATTTTTACTCTTTTTGTAAAATGTGCATGCTGGGCAGATGCATTGTGGCTGAAAAAAACACATTATGTTTCTGCCAAGAGGAGACAAACTGAGAGTTAAACACTGGAACAAAAGCTGTGAATCAAAGGGTATTGGATTGTAAGCTTTGCATCATTGCCTATTGGACTGCCAGCACAATTTATTAAATCAGATTTTTCTTTTTTTTTCCTGCTCCAAGTGGTATTCTGTGATTCTTGGCAAACATGTCCAATAACCCATTAGAGAGGTAGATTTGATCCCCCCAGGTCAATTCTGCTGTTGTCTATTAGTGTTTTTGTTTTACTGGCTTGGTAACTATATCATAAAATTGAGTCCAAATGGACCAAAACCTTTGTAAGAACAAGTTACCAGTTCATCAAATGTTTAAAGTCGATAGTGAATGTGTTGAAAATTTTGCGTCAGGTCCTTCACAAGACCTTTTTGCTGATATCCGTTGGTTGGACGTTTCTGCTCTGGAGCAGAGGCTGACTCTTTTAAAGGTAAGACTGGTTTACAATTGCCAGGATTGACACATTTCTGTTTTGTAGCTGTGCAGCTGCAAGCACTACCCTGGCAGAGAAAGTTCAATCACTCTGCTAACATTAGCTCAATATAGCAGGGTTATTTAAAAAAAAAAAATCTGAATACCAAAGTGATATATTATTGTGCTCAATTAGAACTTAAAAAATATATAAATATTGTTATAATTAAAACTGTGTGGGCAATAAATATATATTTAGCTGAAAAATGTAAATGATGAAATTCTGGTGCTACCATACCATAATTTGATAAACTCAAAAAAGATCAGCATGGTTTTCACCACCACTCCCAGTAAGATACAAAAGCATATCAATGAAAATAATTCCTTTGTTGAATTTTTCATATTTGTTTAAAGATGCAGTAAACATCTTTTGAAAACCATGGTGTGGAACCATCAAAGGCAAAACAAAACCCAGTACAGGACTCTTGAGCCACTGAGACGATTCTCCAGTTGAGGAAAGTCAGGCCACAATGAACTCTGATCTTATTCCTCTTACTGTAAGGCTTCTTGGCAAAAAAATATTACTAACTGAGGGGAGGATCATAAAGAAACTTGCTTTGGCAAAAGCACACAAGAGACTAGAAGTAGCACAATGGCTATGCATCAGGAAAATCATAACATTTCTTATACAAATAACGTAGACAACAATCCAGAGCTCCAGTCAGACTTTTTAATATACATGGACATTGATAAATTCAAATTTTTATTGGTGCATCGAAGGTTTTTTTTTCCCCCATAATGGAATGATGATACAACAACTGTTTCTTTAATTAAAAGAAAACAGTAACAAAAAGTTTAGGTTTGCTGTGGATTTTAAACTGAAAAATATTTGTTCACCCAATGTGCCGAGTTATTAGCTAATTTATTGGTACTAGTTTCTAGTTCCCAATAATTATTATTTAATTATCCTCTGGGATCAATAAAGTATTTTGAATTTAAATTTAATAAGTGTATGCAAACTTAGGCATGTGGATTTGACAGAGAAAAGTTTAATTCAAGTTTAATTCCTTTAGTGTTTGGACTAAAAATGCACACATTGTGTAATTACTGTTGTATCAGTTTTGTGAAATTTTATATTTTGTTTGGATTATATTTTTGTTTGTTTTGTGCCAGAAGGAAAACTCTCCATTTTTGCAAATGTTTGTAAAACTCATTTTTATAACATCGTGAAATATATTAAGAAGAGCTAGATGTTCTTAATGGGTCTTTTTGTACATTGTCAGCTTGATAAATGAAATCAAAGAGAGCAAACAACGCTAAAGCACAGAGATGACTCATTGTTCTCCAACTCTGACTGCAGGAAGATAAAAAGTATGTCTTCTCCGTTGATATGCTCCCCCAGAAGATTCTCTGGGCTTAGCCTTGTGGCTCCTTTGTGACTTTCAGCAGGAAGCATGTTTGATTCCAGGGCTCTTCCGGAATAGCCTCTGTGCTCTTAAAACATGGTGTCAAAACTTCTAGGTCTTTGGCTGCCCAACATTATTTTCTCAGGGATAAAAGGAAGGTCTCCTCAAAATCAAGGCCATTTGATAGACTTGAATGTTGAAATGATTTTTCTTCTCTCTTTCTTTCTCCCTGCCTGCAGGATCTATATTTACAGGCTTGTTATGTGCATCTCGGCTTTGTACAATTACACAACCTAATTAATTATTCACCCATTGCTGCTCTATCATAGCCTCCTTAGCTTTCTTTATCTCTCCCCTCAGTCTCTTTCAGTGGATTCTCCACAGCAGACAGTGAAATACTTACAACCTCACTGTTTAGCACAGAACCAAGCTAACTTTGCGGAAGGCAGTCATTTAAGTGAACTGTGGGACCCGATAATTGTTCCTTTCAAGAGCCTTGTTAATTCTCTGATCAAAGGACATGAGACAGTCCATAAATAGTACACTAACTGCAAACCACAGCTCACAGTTGTGCAGGATTGCAGTCCTGCCATAGCTCTATTTGTAGCTTGGAAATCCCGGCAAAACATGAAGAAAACTTATGTCCATCGCTCTCATTCCAATTTAATCTCCACATTTTAACAATTCCTTTTCTGGTATCCCTGTATGAGTTGCCAGAATTTATGTGTACCTCAACAGTCATCTTCCATTGCTGAATTAAAAAAAAATTGTTCAAGTAATTGTGCTTAGAAATTAATGCAGGTTTTGAGAGCCAGACTACAGGCCCCATTCATCATGCTGCTGACAGCTTCCCCTGGAGATTAAGCATTCACACTCAACACCGGAGAAAAAAACAGGAATGAGTCCAGATGAGAAACAGGGTCATTAACTTGCTGCTCCTCAGTGGGAATAGGTGTCTGATTGGACTGCTGGGATTTATTGGAGAGGATTTTAAGACAGAGTGTAAAAAAGCATGTAAAAGATTTGTCTAACTTTGCAAAGTGTAAGACAGCTGTATACTGACTGGTTCAGAGCTAAAGATCAGCCTGCAGTGCTTTTGTCTTCTTGTGATGAACTTATCATTTGGTTCTGGATGAGAGGACAGGAGCTGATTGCTAAACCCATCAGGTGCTGTCTGGTGGGCTTAGCACTGAATCTGTGTTTGAAACAGATTCAGTGCGCTGCTGCTTTCTGGTCCAACTCTGCAGCAAACTCAACACATTTAGTAGATTAGCTGCTCAAGAGTGAAATGATGACACTTGAAACAAGTAGCATGTTAACGTTTTTCCATTTTAGAGCAAATAGGTACCGGTTTTATTAGAATACTCTGGACTTTGGTGTAATCTAAAGAGACTTGGGAGAGCATTTTAATGCCTCAATGCATTACCAGATTTGGGTGGAAAATAAATGACTCATTCAGCTCCATTTGGATGCTGTGTAAATTGACATTTCTGGTAATGCTGAGGTAATGTTAGTTTCTTGGTTTTAGGTCAATGAAAATATCTCAGAAACTGAAATTTTTTTAGATATTTTCTGTGGAATTCCAATTTTCTGTGCCAAAACCATATTTTTTGGTTCCTGGTGGAGGTTGCAAATCTTAAAGTCTTTCCAAATTAATTATTTAAAAATCTAACTTTTAAAAGCATGGTTTTTATTGTAACTTTTAAAATTTCACAATGCCATAAATAGGTGATGTCAAAGCGGCAACATGCATCATTTATCGGATTCAGATATCACTTGCCTTTTGCTCGCTTGATTGCTAATCACTGAAAGGCATGAAACAGTAGGGAAAACAAGCATTAAACCTATTCATCTTTTTCTAAGTGACGGGGCTGTTGGTATAAAAAACACACCATATGCCAATATTATCAAAATTAAACCACACCAATAATAAGTTGATAATTAAGCTATCTGTAATAATGTAAAGTAAAAACATGACAAAAAGAAGTAATAAAACATCTGTCAGTTTTTAGGAATTTATCCTGCTTAATATTTCCAGTGGGAATTAGTATTTTCCCTGGCAGTCTGTGGTGGTCTATAAAAAGTTTTTATTTTATTATTCACTAAGGAGAGTAGTCTAAGCAGTAGCCTATTTCATCTATGATCAGGAGTTCCTTTAAAGATGTCTGACAGAATAGTCCAAGAATTTGCAGAACAGTTTCCTCAACAAGTCAAAGAGCGTTTTAGAAAGACTTGGAATTGGTGAGTACAGATCTTCTGTAAAACAGTAAGTAATGCACCAAACCTCCATGGTCTCAAGAGTGAGCTGAAAACTCAGCTTGATTAAAGTTTGTACATGAATTTTTGGAAAAGTCACTGAGATACTGTGAGAATGCAATAAGGTCAGATAGGACCAAAAGTGAACTCTTTGGATGTCACCGCAAACACAAACTAAGAAGGGGGAATGTCACTGCACATCAACCCTATACCAACTGTCAAGTATGAAGCTCAGATTGTTATGTGTAAATATGGTACTGGCTAATTTTATATGCAATAATGGAAGGATGAAAGAAAAAAATGTGCAGGGATATTGTAAGAATAAGCAAAACAATGACCCTAAAGAGAGAGTGGTTTACTACCAAGTATCAAAAACATCATGTGGATTATTTAGGTTAGTACTAGCATCTGCCATAAATTTTATATCTGCATCCTCAATTAGAAATCTACTTTAAGAGTAAAATATTGTCAAGTCTAATAGTGCTTATTTTCTTTGTACAGTTACAGGTCTCACTTAATGGCTTCATTTTATTTCGAAAGATAAAATGTTTCTACATTTTGAATACATGGGTTCTCACCTACGCCTTGCCGCACATTCTTATAGTTGTGCACCACAACAGCTGGAGGCTGTACAGTGACCTTGTGCTTTCTCTGTTTGTCACTGAGAAGACTAACTGGACTTTTGACCTTTGACTCACTGCTTTCATCAAGTCTGAAAGTAAAACCTTGAAAAGTAAAAAAAAAAACCTTTCAAAGGAGTGCAGCATTTGAAACTGGGTTAGATTTATTTCTGCCAAACAATCTATTGTTGAGAAAACCTGGTAAAAATGGATTAGTTTTTAATTTGCTTTGTAGTCAAGGTGATGTAATTTGTTAGTCATCATTGCTTGAATTCTTTGTCAACACTGAAATATTTTATTAAGCTCATATTTTCTCAATAAAACACACAGTTTGCAGATTGCAGTTTGCTAAAAACTGCAATCAGCAAATAAAGTTTATATATATATATATATATATATATTTGTCAGCATTGACTAGGAATAAACATTCCAGACAAAAATCGGTTTGAAGTTTTCAACAACAACATGATCCACATAATTAATGGCTGCTTACTTGTTTACATCAATGCACCACACATTTGATTTTGACTGTGGATTGGTATTTATAACCTTCAATGTTGGACTTTACTCTCAACTAGAGGTTCTCAAACTTTTGACTCCAAATGTTTTTTTGTTTTTTTTTATTTCAGTCCACTCTTTCACCAAGAGAAAACGATACATGAAGTTTAATTTGAATCAAATCAAAGGGTATTTAAGAAAGCCGGGACCCACAAAGTTCTTTCAAATTTACCTAATTTCTGTGATTATTCTTTTTTTTTTTTTTCTAGTGTCAATAGATATGCAAAATGGTGTTGTATGCAATATGTTCAGTCATCTTTGAGGAAGCATTAACATGATTTGGGCAAAGTCACCTGAAGCAAAATTTCTAATTCTGTGATACACAAAAGACTTGAAACTATAGAAGACTAAATGTTAGTTTTGCATTAAACTATTCCACTGACAAAAAAAATAAAAGGATAAAGAACACCAATAAAAGAGAGTCATCCCTAAGAGGCTCCACACTTTGACAATTCCAGATCGGATTCATTTTTTGATTTTTCTCAGAAGTCGGAGAAAGGAGCTGGGAATGACATCACAGCAAAGTTGAAAATGTTCTCATTGTAGATCAGGAAACTGTGAGATTTACTTTTACTTTTTGTACAGCACATGGGAGTAGAGCAAGCTAATCATTTTTGTGTGTTCAATATGTTCTCAAATAAGGCCATCATTTTACACACAAACCATCAAAAATGCTAATGAATGGCTTAATACTTGTAACTTTTACTTTATGCTATAAGTGTGGCAGCCACATTGGATACAAAGCTCTGAACTCTCCCTAAGGAGCTTCAACATTCTTAGTAAAAATTCCCATTCAAATGCTGCTCTTGATGTTCTTTCCCAATGGAAAATCCGAGGCCATGGTCTTGAGCCGGAAAAGGGTAGAGTGCCTTCTCCGAGTCGGGGGGGATGTCCTGCCCCAAGTGGAGGAGTTCAAGTATCTCGGGATCTTGTTCACGAATGAGGGAAAAAGGGAGCGGGAGATCGACAGGCGGATTGGCGCAGCGTCTGCCGTGAAGCGGGCGCTATACCAGTCCGTCGTGGTGAAGACAGAGCTGAGCCAGAAAGCGAGGCTCTCGATTTACGGGTCGATCTACGTTCCTACCCTCATCTATGGTCATGAGCTTTGGGTCATGACCGAAAGAACGAGATCGCGGACACAAGCGGCCGAAATGGGTTTTCTCCGCAGGGTGGCTGGGCTCTCCCTTAGAGATAGGGTGAGAAGCTCAGTCATCCGGGAGGGACTCAGAGTAGAGTCGCTGCTCCTTCACATCGAGAGGAGCCAGTTGAGGTGGCTCGGGCATCTGGTCAGGATGCCTCCTGGACGCCTCCCTGGTGAGGTGTTCCGGGCACGTCCCACCGGGAGGAGGCC
>CAEFZY010048865.1:0-15925 GCA_903066815.1 Brachyrhaphis roseni
ATTTTCATAGTCATGAAAATAAAGAAAACCCATTGAATGAGAAGGGTGTGTCCAAACTTTTGGTCTGTACTGTATGTTTGGACTTAAATCCACTAACCTCCCGGTATGTCCCAATAACTTCTTTTCATAATTGTTATAAGTTTGGATTTATATTGATTCATAAATATAGCCACCACTAGTCATTGCTGTTAACCATAAGCTTACTTTCTCATTTGCAAATATCCTCTAAAATGTTGCTCCAGGTATGTAAGATATTGTAATCTGTTTCATATCCAGAGCTGAGCAACTAGACGTAATGGTATTTGAAATTTGCAAAATATCAGATTCTTACACTTGATAGGCAAGCAGCTGCCAAGTTTCTTCCCAGTCTTTTACTGTTTAAACAGAATAATTCAGTATGGTGCATTTTTGAAGTTTGCTGAGTTTCTTTTTAGTTATTCTGTTTGTGTATGAACATACTTGTGAAAATTGAACATTTCAAACTTCATTACCTTTTCTTTTTCAACATTTTTACACAGTTCTTTTTTTTTGTATTTTTTTTTTAAGGATTAACTATAAAACAAACACATAAAGGACTAATGCAGTATTTAATTATTATTTTTTTGTCTTGATAATTTAGATCATCATTATTAGTAGTAGTAGTTAAGGTTACACTCTAAAATTATGTCACAAGTCTTGTTTTTATCATAGCTGCCCCACACCTAAGCATTACTGCAGACGGTGTACAACATTTCAAGTAATCTCTTATGACTTGTGATTTTATTTAGTCTAAGTAGAGCATAGTGGGTCCTGTCACAAAGCAAAAATACTTCAGAAATAGTTTGAGAAACACAACAGTGGTTTTGAGATGTTGACTTGGACTCCACAATCCCTACATTTCTCTCCAAGGACTATCTGTGGAATGTGCTGCACTAACTAGATCCATGAAGTCACCTCTTCAGAAGTGGACTTAAAGGATTTGGAGCTGCAGTAACATCTTGGTATCAGATATTAGCACACTTTCAGAGGTCAAGTGGAGTCCATATCTCAATAGGCCATAGCTGCTTTGGCAGCAAAAAGGGCTTTGAGATGATTTAGTTTTGCTATAACAAGAACAGGTAGAAGGTTTTTGAAATTATCTCTATTTTTTTTTTAATGGAGATTATTTTACCTAAATTTTAAATCAAAACAATGTGCTGGCATGCAAATAAAATGGATTTTATGGCGTCATTAAAATTTTGATAATCTTAAGTAAAAATAAAACAGTGTCACTTTATTATGTCCATCTAATATAGTTTGTTATTTTTGCACACATATCTTGTGCTATTTTCTTTTTTGTTTGTTTGTTTTGTTTTCAAATGAATTTTCATGTAGGGACACAATATTACACATTTTAGTTCTTCAATTTGCAAAATACCATATCAACAACAAGCTGATCCTAATTGGCTAAGTAGTCAGGCTAACTGCTCTATTTGGAGTAGTTGACTATTTATAGACAGTGTATAGTCTGTAAACTGGAGCTCTTAAACAGTGTTATCTAAATATCATTTATGATATTCCTTTAGTTTCTTTGCTTTCACCAACTGTGATTGTCAGTACCACAGCTGAATTTTTCTTTCTTGTAAATCAAGTAAGCATATAGGAGCCATTTTCAGCAAGCTTACTAGCAGTGCTCAGCAAGAGGTGACAGATGTGGAGAGCGCGATTTCTCTGTTCCATATGGTTTTAAATAATTTCACTCACTCTAGCACTTTCTATGGCACCTCATTAAAGTTTTAGTATTTTTGAAACTGTAATTTTTGGATTCTTTATATACATTGACAGATATTGAGGCCATGGACCTTGTTCTGTTGAAATGATCAAATTTCCCCACTTTATAGGCATCATAAATCATAGTAGTAATTGGTCTGTCCTCATTTATAGACATATGAGTAATAGTGGTAAACAAAAGTAATAGTTACTATGAACAGATGAAAATATTCCAATTTAGCTAAATATTCAATTGTAGCGAATCCCTTTTAAGGACTTCTTTAATTTCTGGCTATGCTGGTTTAGCTGAATACTAAATATGCAGCCTCACCAAAAAATATCAGGATATCAGCATGCTGTTCATAGTAAGACCTGCCTGAGATCCAAGTTAAATATTTCCTTGTGATGATAAAGCTTTGTTTGTAGCCTTGCTTGTGCAAAGGAAGTGTTGGTTTTCTACAAATTACTATTGAAGCCTATGTGACTTCTTGCTGGGTCTGTAAAATCCAATGAAAAATTTCACTCCCGTTTGCATTTTTTCCTTCAACACTTGGTATGAATTTCAAGAAGCAAATATGCCCAATTGTTCTGATTGTGAAAATTAGTAAATGGGATAATATCGTCAGTTCAAAGTATTTATTGAAATTGTGAACACGTATAAACAAACCTACAGGAGACAGAGCTCACTGGAGACATGTAAGGATTTTTTTTCCTCTGTCAATTTTAAATACAGCATTAGGCTGGAGGGCAGCGATTGTAACTCCTCTACAACTTCATTGAGGAGCTGTCACGGCTGAGCGTGGCCACCGGCGACAATCTGCCGATTTTGGTGACTAACATTTATCAATGTCAGCATGCGAGCAGACAGGGCTGAGATGAAATACTTTCTGCCATCAATGTGTCTCTCTAAAGATGACCATCGGCGCATGAATGAGCCGGCCAGCCGGACATCGGTCCCCGCTCTCACGCCCACGCTGTCAGAGTGCCTCATTAAAAAAATATATACTAATAAAAATCGCAGCCCTTAAACCTGCTAAAAGAATGAACGCTTGCAACAAGCAGTCTGGCAAACCTTAAAGCTCGAAACAGGATTACATGGGGGCTATACTTACATGAGCTGTGTGGGGAACTGGGATGGCAAACAGCCCTCCTGCCACAGCAGGAGCAGGAACAGCCAGGTTCGTACCCTGCAGGTATCCATTGTAAAGGGGAGAGAAAAAGAAGGGGAAATTCCCCGATGTGCGTCAGTATCCAATCTGTCTCGCTTCTCCGCCGCCGCCGATGAATGGAGCGATTTGCTCAAGCGGCGCAGCCTGTTCCTCCCTCACAGATTAACAAACCCTGACACCTTTAATCTGATGACTCGACCATCCTGCGCTCTAACAGGTACCTGAGCCGGAGATCTCAGGCTGTTTCTGTCTCACCCTCCCTCTTTCTGTCCGCTCTGTTCGGTGAGAGGAGGAAGAAATAAAGCAAATCTTGTCATGCATTTTAGCTTTTTTTTTTTTTCCCTTTCCTTCAAAATATAGAATTAACTCTATAATATGTTTCCAAGGAAACTTCAGAAACATATATTTTACTTGTAATACCTTACCTTGCCCTCCTGGTGTGTTCTACAGCATCCCATATTGTGACTAACAAATTGCTTTTTCTTTCTTTTGTTTGTATGGTTTTTATTATTTTTTTTGTTTCCTTATGAAGAAACACCTGACTACCACCCACACTGGCAAATGCATTCTGAATACAGAATCAGGGCTTTCCTTTTAAAAATGCTATGCAACATTTCAGCATTTGCAACAGGCAGAGACAGATAAGACTTTACAGAGGTTGATTGCAAAGCCTTCAGTCGACAACATCAGATTGAGGAACAAGATGTATCGATTTGACAGATTTTGTGAAAACAATATGAGAAAAATATAAAAGCAGCTTAGTTAGTCTCAGAGTCATCCATCATAGTTGCTTTAGGAAATTAGATTTGGACTATTTGCTGCATATTCTCGCTCTTCCTTTTGTCTAGTCTCCTGAAAAGAAGAAAGTTTTTTTTTTTTCTTTTCTTATGTTGCTAACAGTACAAGTTATACAAATATATTTTTAAGGAGCAAGTTTACTCCATGGGTGTTGCAGTTGCGTGCTCAGGGGTTTATGTGTCTTATTCAGACCTGGAGGGAGGGCAGGGCAGCAGAAGCAAGATGCTTAGGGATTTGGTTATCAATCGTTGCTTGGCAACCACACACCATCCTCTCATGGCCTCTCACTACCCCCCACCCATTTTCTCTATATTCTTGCTTTGTCTCTCCCCTGCCACCTATCCATCGCTCCAAGTATACACTACAGAATCTTCCTCAGTTACTCCCCAGGTCTAATCCTCTCGATCCTGATCACATCACCTGCTGCACATTTCCCTGACAGCCTAGAGAGAAGGCAGTGGTTAATGGGATGGGGAATAAAATAAAGGAATAGTGAGCACTGGAGAGGAACAAACTGAAATAGGAAAGATCCAACTGGAGAGCACTGAGCAGAGTGAGCCTCTTCAGACATCTTCCTTCGTTGTATTTATTTTATTATTTATTTAAGATGTTGGAAACACTACACACTACAGCCTTGTCGTAATTTCAGTCAGCTGAATGTCCTTGAATATATTCTTCCTTTACCAATTGGAATAAAAACAACTTTTTTTAAAATTAATTGCATTGTTTCAAAAAAATGTATCCATTTGGAATGCATATAATTTACTTTGAATCTGTGTTGGATTGAATGAGCTATACAGTATACAAATTTGTTTTTATTTATTTTGTAAAGCACCTTCAGAGTACTTTTTTTGTGAATTGGAGCTAAATTAATATTCTGAATCTAATTGAATTTTATTGCCATTTCATTAAATTTCATTGCATGACAAACCCTGGAAGACATTATATCAATGTCTAAATATTAGCCCTGTTCATTCCTAATAATTTATGATTGAAATAATATAGTACATTTCATCTAACTCAAAGAATTCCCTCTATAGAATCCAATTGTAAATAAAAAATCCAGTTGCCTTTTGTTCAACAAAATTTTTGTATATTTCCATTGTACATAGATATTTATATGTAGAGAGCACAGACAATTTTTGAAAAATGTAGAAATCATAATTTCATAAAGTACATACAAAAACATGCACTATTTAATAATCACAGTCATGTTTACCGACTGCTTTTTTGTTCCACATAAAATGCTGCCACCTGCAGGGAATCCATGCCATTACAAGCATGAAAATTTCAGATTGGAATGTATTGCAGTGATAAAAATGCAGAAAGACTCAGGCGATTCGAACTTGGAGCCCTCTTGCTGCAAAGTAGCAGTGCTACCAGTTGAGCCACCATGCACCCAATCCCCCAAAAATAAAATTAAATAATAATAATAAAAAACTATTATGTAAAGTTTTTGTAATTATATATTATTTGTATGAAAAGAAAATTCTGAGTCAAGTGATGACTGATCAGTCAAAATAAAAATATTCATATCTGGACCAATGTTATTGTTGTTTAGATTTAATTTTACCATAACTGACAGCAACTATCACATTTCTGTACTTTTTAAAGTTTTGTCCATTAGTGGTATATTCCAATTTAGTGAATTTGGTTTTCTTTGGGTGTCACTGATATACTTACACAAGGATTTCACCTGTATTTAAAAGTTTCCTTTCTTAAATGACAATAAAAAGAGGAATCTCCACAAAAAATATAAAACATATTGTAAGGGTGTAGTCAGTTTTAAGAAGTTGCTGCAAACCTGTCTTTTTTTGTGTGTGAAAGCAATACTTAATGTGAGCTGCTATTTGTAAAGAAAAAAGATTTTTCAGCATTTGGAGCAGCATGCCTAATATCTGATTATATGAAGAGATGTTTTCCCCTTGTGATAAAAAGTAGTTTAAAATGAAACATAAAAAGCCCTCAAACAATGGATTTTCAATATAGCTCTTAATATTTATTCTTTTGACTCAAGGGAAATGTTTTTTTACAGCACAATTTGCATATCTCAACACACCCCGTGTACAACCACAAAACCATAACATTATATGCTTTGTTTTTACACTGAGTGAAAAACAAGACAATTTTACAAGCATATCTCTTTACACTCAGTATACAGATAAATCTATACATATTTTCTCTCTTTTGAAACATAATCTGTGGTCAAAATACAGACAAACCATCAACAAAACATGCAACATCCAAAACTAAAAGTTCCAGACAACTACTTAAGTTGAACAGATTTTTTATTTTTATTTATTTTTTTTACCACATTGTAAGTTGTTTTTGCAGGTTTGAGGATATAATCTCACTAATAACCATCAGTGGACAGCACATGTTTTGATGAAGTCTCAACTCCCTTTAAAGGACTCTAGACACCCACTGCTGTACAATTACAAGTGTTTTGTGATTTAGATTTACGTTGTATTTTTTTTTAACACTCACATGCTCAAACCTCAGACATATAAACATTCAGTCATTGTAGAAAATAAACACTTTATGTACACATGTCAAACAACTTGAGCACATTCACACCCCTCAAGACAACAACAAATGAATGGGTTCACAATTACAGGCAACGGTTGATCTTAACAAACAGTATTTAGAATGAAGACTAATGAAACACAAAAAGTTTGACAGTCATAACTGGGCAATAAGATGAGATCTTATTTACTGCACTGTGTACACAGACTGTTCAGTACACTATGAGGATGGAGTAGTTGATTTCACTGGATTGTGCATCCCTTTTGGGAAACCTCTACATGTTTATATGTTTATCTTTTGCCACATAGATACAAAATGTACACTACAATAGTTCCTGCCATCACATACCACATAAACTGTGACTCATTTAGTTGTTAGTGCAGAGACACAAACCATGTAATTCGGAATGTCCTGACAATTAAAACGAGACAAAAAAAAAACAAACATTGTAATAAAGTGCACAAGCTCCATGTAGATGTTAACTGTAGTTAGCATCGATATATACTAAAATAAGTACAAAATAAAGATATTTAATATTTTTCTCTCACCAAATGTACAAATCATAGTTACTATTCTACAAGACATTTATAGACGATATGTTCACAGAATTTAACACAAATGCATTCAAATACATATGTTGCATAGAATTACCTTAAAAGAACTAATGGTTCTTGGAAAAATGTAACAAAAAAAGTAAATACAAAAATCAATAAATATAGAAATATATTTAAAGGGGCGGTATTATGTATTTTTCAGGCACATAGTGCCATTTTATAGCACAATCAAGTAACTATGTTACAGTCAGTTGTGAAAATGCTGTATATATCAAAAATAACAAAAGAATTTTGACTTTCCAATTTGACGCCTCGGAATTGGTCATTGTGTCTAACAAACTTCTAGTACTCTTTCTAACACTCCACCTTCAGCATGTCAACATAACAATGCTCTTCCATGATGCTGTTTTTATCATCATGGAAGTCAAGCAGTCTTAGGAGCGTTGGATTGAGAAATAGTTTGTATGATGAGCTCAGCAGATGTGCAGTTCCACCAAGGGTTTTCTAATTGCTGCTGCTGCTAGTCTGTGGAGCAGAGTTGGAAAGGCCAGGGGTCTGTGGAGTGGAAGCAGCTTCATGGTGGAGCTTTGGGTATGTAAGCGGCGCTTTGTATGAGTAAGTGTATAGTTACCCCCGAATGGCTGCCACGGTACATTCAAGGATTTCTCAAACACTCGTGAAAGAATCAAAGCAACACTCCAAGGATGTTTTGATGAGGTAATAACATATTATATAAAACAAAAAAAAATATTTTACATAATACCCCCCCTTAATACATAAAAAGGAATTAAGTAGTGGATGGCACAACAAATATTTTACCATTTTGAGTATGGTATCTTCTGCACTATACCTTAATGTATGAGTGACATCTTGCTCTTTGTGTGTTTCTTGATGGAAAGTTGTATCAGCCCTGCTTTACAATTAAACACACTGACAGCAGCTCTCTTAATTTTTTTTTTTTTTTCTCACATTTTTTTCTTTATCTTTTCTGATTTTATTGATGTGGTTGCAAAATATTAAAATATGAACAAGAACGTACATACATGGGTCCCCTGCATACACATGAGTACTAAGACTTGACTCTATGTGTTCCTCTGACCCTGATCATGCCTGAGAAAATAATTTGATCACAGGCAGTGAAAGATGCTGGTTCACTGTTTAACAGGAGTCTCTGAGACAAAACTTGTTTTTGTGTTTTACAGTCAGAGATACAGAGGAGCATTTGACATTTTTTATCTACATTTTGAAATTATTTCCAGATAAAGCCAAATAGAAGGGCTTTGCTAACACAGAGACAACAGAGCAGTCACACAGAGCTTTTAGATTTATATGTGGTGTTGACACAACTTCTATAATTTACATGTCCATAGCAACAGTGATAACATGAAAAGACCTACATAGAGGAAAAAACTGCAGCAAACTAAGAGTAAAATGTTGCACAAATGACACAGATGTGTAAACGTCTGTCATTCTGAACAGTTGTAACATTTGTTACATTCAACACAGCATGTGCAAGATGCTATTCTTTCTTCTAGTCTCCCCCCTAAATATGATGCTTGTGTTATATAATTTATCCATTGATATTGACTTGACCCACGATTGGAGGCCTTTTCAACACAGAGGTGCATTAGTGTGACAATATGGCCAACCTTGAGCTCACAAAGGTCCATATTCACCTAAATGTTATGAGAACTGCTTTTACATTAGATTACTGGATTGTCAGTGCGCCACCCACTGCCTCAACCTAGAACTTTTGTTGATTTTAATATAATCTGACAACAAGAGAATAACTCTTATACTCTGTGTTGTATTTAGATATATTCTGTATATGCTAATTTTAAGGTTTTAATATATCACACTGTACAATTCTTTGATATGCTCTGTGGTCTGCATGTGGGATAACAGAAATGTTAGAAGTGCTGTACAATTAACCTTCATCCCACAGCAAAAGTTCAACAGTCTCATATTTTTTCCGACATAAATTAGAAGTACTGTCATTTAAAAATAATTATGCATTCCACACCACTGATGTCTGTAAAGTTTCATGACAATTACATACATTTTTTAAATTAATTTAAATTTTCAAACTTGTTCTTGAGTTAGTTGGTGAAGTTCTCTCGTGCAATATCAAAATTATTCTTATGAATCATACAACTGAACTATGTTATCAAAAACATAACTGTCTTTAAGCCATATTGCAGGGAAATATCAATCAGTAACTGCCTTTGCATGTTTGCATCCAAGCAAAGTCTGAAGAGAACTGACATTAGAAGAGGGAAACATGCGCTGGCAGTGTTGGACTGACAAGACATGCAATGTTATTGCCACATAGTTCCCTTCATCCTTCATCTGAAGATCTATAAACTCAATACATAATTTATTTAATATTTCTGTTATCTTACTCTTTTGTCTTCTTTCTTCCCTTTTGCCTATTACTTCTTTCAAATTACTGTTTTGCACTCAAGGGTTAGTCAAGTTAGAGCTGACGAACAGTTTGTGCCAGCTGACCACTCTCTTCCTCATGTCCACCTTGTCAAGCCAGATGTAAGCTTCTCCTATCAAAGTCTTCTTCACAAACTTCCCACCGTTGGACACCAAGAAAAGCTGAAAATACATTAAAAATAAAACAAAATTCTCATCTCTTCGGGCACAATACAGTTGCATGTGCTTTGTTGTATATTAACAAAATAGGTGTTTTCCAGGAACTACACAATTAAAACTACTATTGATTAAACTACAATTTATTTCCAGTACTATGTTAAGAGAGATTTGAAAGAGTTGTTAAACTAGACATAGCAAGTTGACAAAAATGTAAACTTAAACTGTGCACAAAAATTTTAAAGATTTTTCTTCACATGTCATTTTTAGGATTTACAGTTTATCCTTGCTACCTGTATTGAATGTCCTGTTGGGTTGAGGGGAAATCTGAAGGTCTCATTAAAGGAAGGCTCTCGGTCATGTCGACAAACTCTGGTCTTTTTCTTGATGATCCTCTTCTGAGTGGCTACATTCACCACATACAACTTGACATATAGGTCTGGAGGGAGGTTGAACATTTTTTAATACAATATAAATAAGCGTGAATTCAACTCAAGCTTAAAAGAACATAACATAATATGGTGTACAAAATGTAAGACAATGTCACTAAATGTAGCATAATTCAACACTCAAATGAAATGCAGTGTAGCATAGCAAAATATAAAATCACATAAGGTGAACAGTACCACATCCATCTATAGATTTATACATTGAGATATACTTCAATAAATATTTCCATAGCTACTCACATACAGTCATAGATACTTAACGTGCCTTGCAAAATCATTCCTACCTTTTCAACTTTTCAGATTTTGTCAAGTTAGGAGACAAATATGATTGGGATTTTATGTAATTAATCAACACAAACCAGTGCTTAATTGTGATGCGAAAGGAATACAAAGTGTATTTTTAAAGTCTTGCTCAACTGAAAATGTGAAATGCACAATGCACTGAATACATTGTAGTTTGTTTTTTTATTTTTAGGCTGTTTTCTGGAGATTAAAATGTCTGCCCAATCTTCTTTACAAAATAGTTTGAGATCAGTGAGATTGATCTAAGAACTTCCGTACTGATCAGTTTTTAAGTCTTCTCACAGATTTTCCATTGGTCCAAACTTGAACATCCTCATAGAAGATAATTTGTGGATGCAGGACAAAAAAATATGTGAAAAAGGTATTAATACTTTTACAAGGCACTATACATACACTCCTATGTGCAATCATATTAACATACAGGTATATAAATGCATTATTTTAGATGGCAAAAATAAATGCAGTTTTTCCAACCTGGCAGATGGTCCGGGCTTTTGAACTTATAAGTGATATTTCTGCACTGAAGGATTTCTAGGACCAGCTGGTCTCCCTCCGTCTTCACCTCCTTCTTAAGAGCAACCTTAATTTCCCCAATTACTTGAGTTTTACCACCTGACAATAAAATAAAAATAAATGTTTGTAATTTGCACATTTTGATACCTTCAATTACTAGGTAGGTTGATACCATTAAATTGGAATTCCAAAGACAATTTTATTTACACATTTTAATATAAAATTTTAGTCTGTTAGTCTGGCTTCAGAAGACAAGATAAATGAAATGTAGAGACATGAGCTTGCCAGACTCCATCGTAATGACTTGTTGACCCTCATCTGTGTAACAATAAACAGCTTTGAGCCTTACATGACTCTAGGCTTTTGTTACAAGAGGAAACTGGAGATGGGGAAGAGGACTATTGTGACACATGATCTACCTGAAGAGTAGACATAGTTATGACAATAGATAGGATAGTGTGACATCCACTCCTCTTCCACTTTTTCAAGACATGCATTTAGTAATTATGTAGAATTAATGCAGTAAACTAATATTGATCACTTAACAGAGCATGTGTTATGAAAACAGTTCAAGCAGGGTTTAGTAAGACGTTGAAAGTACTTAAATTACCCAGCAGGGGGAGACCTACAACCAAAAAATCAAGAAAATATAAGCTTGCCTTCATTTTCTGGAGTGATTTGTTGATTTTTGTCGGTACCGTTAGGAATAGTCTTACCACTGCAGTGAAAGAACACAATTTTACCCAAAACCAGCATTTGTTAGGCTGTGAAAATTATTGTTGGATGCATAGAATGCTAAAAATACAAAACAGAAAAAATCTTACATTCGTGGAACTTGAAAAATGGCACTGTCCACTCCAATGCCCACCCCTTCATCCCCATCCAGACCACCATAGGCATCTCCAACAAGGCTTGGGGCAGACAGCACCACTGACCCTGAGACATCACCTAGTCGGTGTCCCGGTCCTGTGAGTGACAAAACACAATGTGACAATGAGATTCAACCCATCACTCTATCCAATAGTCAGTCAGTGGATTTGTCTGTCACTCGGCCTATATATCTACACAAAGCTTCACATTTGCAAGCATGTCAAAAAGATGAAACACCACAAACTGTAACCTCTAACTTAGACTCCCCATCTTTAAGCTGAAGAGCAGTTTAAATGACTGGATTCTTAAGTGAGGTCAGTTTATAGAAAGCAAATACAATTGTGTTGAAAATAATAGCAATGTGTTTAAAAACGAGTATACCTCAAAATTTTATATTTTTTCCAAATATACAGATTAATAAGGATCACAATACAAGCCGTTACAAACTAAAATATGAAAAAAGCATCCAATTTGTAATCACCTTACAGAAAGAGAGCAGCATTGTATAATGGGTTGTTACAGAAGTTAACAGTGTCTCAGTCTTTACAATCTCTTAACCTTTTCTGTACAAAGTAAAAAAGTTAAGGATTTAGCTTTCCTGTGGCTCACTGAACTAATACGTGGTCATGTGTCTACAGGTTAAGCAAACCTGTGACTCTGGGAGATTTTGTCTTGGGCTCTGGCATTGGTAGGGTATCCTAGGGCAAACTGGCCCCTGGGATGTTGAATGTCATTTCACTCGCAGTAAAGACACTAGAACTGGACTTTGAAGTTGAGTGTTGCCAACAAGAGTTGGACACATTTCCACATTCAATTTCAGTTCTGAAACCTGAGAAGAATTTGAGTTTTTCCTACTCTGAAATTAAACAGGAAGAGGTGAGTCGGGGAGCTCTGTGAGGAACCCTCCTCTATTGGAGGAGTGTTCAGTCTTTACCTTAAGCAGAGAAAGTTAATTATCTTGCTGTCTTGCTCCTGAGAAATGGTAAGGAGCAGTGGATGGATAGCTCTAGTCTGTTGTAGTGTAGAAGGAGCCATAAAGCGAAACTCTTGATTTACTCATCCATCTACTACAGACTTTCTCGGCTGAAATTAGCTTCCTCTGTAGAGTGGCCTGTCTCTACCTGACACATAGGATGAGGAGCTCTGTCATCCAGGTGGGCGCTTAGACTAAAGGCACTGCTTCCTTACAGTGAAAGGAGTCATTTGAGGTGGCTCAGGCATCTAAACAGGAATCATCCTTAACACCTCTGTCTGGTAGCAAGAGAAATTAATGTTCCTCGTAGAGGAGACACCAGGGTGGAGCCAGATTGCACTGGAGGGACTATACATATATATTACTTCTGATCTAAGATCACACTGTGATCCCCCAGTGTAAGGGCCAGGGTAAGGGATGTCTGGCTAAGCCTGTTGCCTACACATGTTTCTTTCACTATAATTCAGTTACACAGGATGAGCAGTATCACTGTAAGGACTGCTGGGTCTGTTGTTTATCTACTATGCTACTATATAATTACTATATACGTTATTTTAAAACTTATGTGGTTAATTATATTGACCTGCTATTATTTTGAACACAGATGTATTTTCACCAAAAGAAAGCAGATAAATCTTAATCTGAAAGCAAATTTTAATGGTAGTTAAAGGATTATTTTTAGAGCTAGTTCATAAAATAATGGTAGTATTTTACTACATCCTTCCCATAGTTTGTTTTTTGGTAAATATATTTTACTTCTCTCCATTTTAGTTTTACTTTAACTGATTTACTTTATGACTTTATGATTGGTTATGTTTATCAGGGTATTTAGACAGTACATTTATTTAATGTTGCCTCACCTTCCCTTGATAGTTCAGCTGCTCTCATGGGTTAGCCGAAAGCTTTACTCTCACTGGCCGGTGAGTGTAGAGTGAGACTCCAGACGGCTTTTGAAACCTCTCGGTGTTTCTTGGTATGACTTGGTCAGTCTCACATTTGTGTCCCGTTTGTTTAAAGTGCGGGAATAGGATAGGACTGGATGGGGTTGGAAGATGGTGTTCCATTCGTGCGTGTGTGTGTCTTTTGTGATTTCTTTTTTCTGGGGTTCATTCATGTCAGACATGCACAAATAGAGCAGTATTGTGACACAACAAAGATTTTAGTAGCCACAAAAGGGTTGCAAGGGAGTCTGTAGCTGCATGCTTAAAAAGCTCCAAAAATAGGCAGACTTATCTTAGGAGTTGAGGTTTAGGTTAAGTTCAGGAAATCCCACAGATTAAAAACATTGAGTGCATATAGATGTAATTTTACTTACATTAAGATATGAAGAAAATAAGTAATGTAAGGGGATGCCATCCCAATTTGGTTTCTACATTCAGAATATCTCCAAACAAGTGTTGTAATGAGAAACCATAATCTTGGGATTGACACATGCACACTACTTCCAAAAACAGAGTAGTTAGGGGAGGTATTCTTTGAGATAATTTGAGGCCTATATTATAATTAAATTTATCCTTACTGCAATTTGTTCTCTGTAATCAATTGTGAGCTTGTAAGTGACTTTTTTTTTTACATTATTCTAAAAATTACTATCAAAATGTAAGCTGTCCTATTTGTCTTGTTTTTGATATTAATGCTATACTTACTTTTTGTACTTTAAAATAGCTCCTGGTTTTGTTTATTGTCATAGGATATTAGTTACTTTTAAAAGATTTATTTTCGGACAGAAATTCATTTTACCATTTCCATTAAAACAATTTGTGCCCAGAAAGAAAATATGACCCAAGCAGAGTTCAAAGGTAAATGTTAAGGAGGTTAATGCAGAACAATTCAGGTTTAATTAAACAGTCTCAACAAAACTTGCATGCATGGATAAAAAGGAAGCATGTCATGGGAGTTGTGTCATGGGGAGGGGAAGGATTTACTTGGTTGCAGGCGGGACTGCTGCACGGCAGCCTCTGCGGCAGCAATGGCTATCCCAGCATCCTCAAGGTGGGCTTGAGTGACACTACTCTTGCTTTGACTTCGGGATGGGCCATGCGAGCGCAGTTGGCCATCAGAGGAAGACTTGGAGCTGCCTGGGCTGCTGTGGGACTTTTCCAAAGGTAACATTTGCATATCTGGAGGACGAAAAATTTACTTTGGCTGATTTGCTTGTACCATGCAACAGTTTTTAAACCAAATAAAGTCTAATCAAGGCAGTGATATATATTTCAGTGTTTTATGCAAATTATTTTGATATTTAAAATACATATGTGAAATTGATGTATTTTACCTTTGGCTGGATCGGGGAAGATTCCGTGGCTTCTGCTCTTGATGACAGAGTTCTTAGGTGAATCATGACTCAGATCTCCCTGTCCTGGTCCTTGACTTTGTCCCATTCCATGTACCTGTCCAGATCCTGACATATGACCCTGACCTGTGAAATGTCCCTGACCATGACCCTGTCCTGACCCAGACCCTGGTGGAGCTTGGGAAGCCTGGTGGCTTCTGCTCTGTTCGATGCTTTCACTCTGCTCTTTCAAAGGCAGCCAGCGGGGAGTGTTGTCCAGCTGAGCTGTGTTTGACAAGTCAATCAGAACCTGAAACGCAGTCAAGTTCACACACAATATTACAATTAAAAAAGAACAGATAGATATGTACACTAGATGCCAAAATAATACTGCAACACAGTTCTTGTGAAATACGCATACCTAAATCTTTTCGTATTTTCCCATAGCTAAACAAGAAACATCATTGTTTTCATTGGGGTGTTATTTGACAGATCAACACAAAATGGCACATCATTGTGAAATTAAAGGAACATGTCGCATGGCTTCCAAAATGTAAAGGCATTTTTCATGCCCTCATTGTACAACATATGGACACATTAAAAAACGGAAAAAAAATCACACACTTCTCATTTCTGGATAATGGATTCAACAGTGCTCAGTGAGATGTCCTAACTTTGGATTTTGTTTTATTACTTAACCCCCTTTGCTTACATTATCATTTTGAAAGCAGTACTTCATGTCTTTCTTCTCAAAACTTGTAATGCTTGTACTCAAAACTTCTCCTTGCGCTCAGACTTAGTCTCTGTTCGGACTCTCTGCTTGCTTATGGAACAAAGAACTGCCTGTTGGCACAGTCGCCTGGCAACCTCTCAGCCAATAGAATGAAAGTGTTGTACTGGGTGCTTTTGTTTCCATCTAGTGGGTGTGCCTGTGTGGCTACTTTTGATTGTAGCAACCTGTACCACCATCTGGGTGTAGGGAGAAACAACGACATCAGCTTTCTGCTCTGTAGTACACTAACCATCTGCCAGCTGTGTGCTCCTAATTACTAACAGCTACTGATCTTAGACAGGAGTTTGTTCACCCATCAAAGACTATCTATCTATCTATCTATCTATCTATCTATCTATCTATCTATCTATCTATCTATCTATCTATCTATCTATCTATC
>CAEFZY010048868.1:0-25786 GCA_903066815.1 Brachyrhaphis roseni
TTAAAATTCGCTGTTATGAACTATGACGACCCATGCCGCTATTGGCTCAAAGAACGTGGATCTACGTTCTTTGATTATCTGCAACAGGCGGCGGCCAGCTGGCCACACGCGGAACGGAAGCTTGGTCCATGGTGCTGAAAGTGAAAGTGTCTCCTTCTGAGTTTGACATTATGAGTCTCCGAGACCATGTCGCCACCAAAAAAGAAAAGGACGACAGACATTAGAAGTTATTTCGCTACCTCGGCTGTAAGTACAGTGAGTGGACCCATAAGTTAGATATCTATCACGCAACGCATTTGTTGTGAAGTCCGGTGTTTAGTAAGGTCAGCACTGAATGTGAGGTAGAATAGGTCTGATAATTATGTAATATTTTTTCACATAGGATGCTCAAACAGCAGACTATTAGTCCGGACCTGGTTCGGGCGGAGGGGGGTGGGGGGTGTTGGTCAGTAAGTTGTAAGGTCCCACCAAAACTTAGACCAAACCTACGCCCTTGTTAAAACCCCACACTATGTTCAGGGGATGCTCAAACCTGGCATACTTATCTACTTTAAGAGAGCTACATGGAAAAAAAAAAAAAAAACACCTCCTGTGGTGCTGATTAAAAAAAAGAAAAGAATCTGCATCAGATTTTAGGAGCTCTCTGTTAAAATGGGGGAGGAGAAAAAAGTCTTCATCATGTTTTCCGACTCAGGGGCATTATTGCTTCTCTTGTGACAATTTGGCAGAGGAACCTGAAAAATATTGAAATAAAGATTTGATATTTTCCAAACCTTCCTGCTCCATAATCTCATTGGCCTCTGGTCTGTCGGTGGAAGCAGGAAGTTTTGATGTCTTTCAAATTCTTCCTGTGTTCCCTCACCCTGCAGCATGAGAGGGTTTCTTTTCTTCTTTGTCTTTTTTTGACACTACACTTCAGAATTAGTCCCAGTTTACGTCATTATTGAATAATAATAATAATAATTATAATAATAATAAAAAGAATTAGGACCTTGAATATTTTGGGCACGTCGACTGGTCAGTTTCAAAGAAATGTCTCTGAACTTGTTTGTAAACATGCCAGACCCGTAGGGGGAAGTGCAGCACAAAACTAAAACCATTGCTTCAAAACAATTACATCTTCCTGTTAGGATTTAAACTTGGTGCCAGAAAGTTATTTTGTGTGGACAGATATTCAGGTTGAACTACTTTTAGAGAGCGTATTAGAAAATCTCCACTTTGGTCAGAGTTTTTAATGAATATTTTTAGTGATATCAAACAGATTCTTCATGTGGCTGAAAGGCCAAAACAGCATAAAAATGTGTTTGTTTTTCCAGATATCCGGCTACGTGTGGAAAACACCAACGAGTCAACATGCCCATTTTTGACTTAAATCCTGGTGCTTTCAGTTGAGCAACTTTGAGTTGGGGCCCTTCCTCCTTTTCTGTCATTCCACATAAATGCTTTTATGTGGAATTATGGAAAACACAAATAACATAGATCCAACATCACGTTGTGGTTCTTATGTTACAAAATTGGAAAAAATGTGCAGCAGTTTAAAATCTTTATTGCACCAGCAAAAGATTTCAAAAATGGTAATAGAAATACTTTACATTTTATATTTGAATCGATTTTTCGTACCTTCCAGCTGTGAAGTTACAGTTTCATGATGAATGAAGTTAGAAGGATTAATATCACCAAACAATTACAAAAAGAATACAAAAAAAAGCAAGCAAGTTGTGATTATAGCAACGATTTAAAAATGGAAATACTGATCCGGTGAAACTGGTTGGGTTAAATAACCACGGCTTTGGTGCATCTGACCCCGGCATGGAGTTGTGGTAAAAAAAAAAAATTTTAAAAAAAGTCTGACAGATTCTGATGTGTTATTCATGCAAAATTTCAATAATAAATTACAAGTCGACTTAAAAGGCTACATACTAATTCTTTGTGAGGCTTCCCTTTGTTCTCCAAAACACAATGCAGAAAATCTCCTTGGAGACCGCGCTCCCTGTTGATATGCTAGCATCAAATCTACGCAGTAGATTGTTTTTTTTTGTTTTTCCTTTCCGTGGTGGATTCACGCTGGGAACCTACAGTTCTAACACACCGCGGGGGTCGGTCTGCTGGATTTAGATCTGGTGTCTGGGGAGGCCGGCGACATCGAATCTAAAGGCAGTTTTGTTCAACCGTAGCGTTGAAATCAGATGTTTGAACGATGTGAAACGGCAGCACTGTGGAGACGCACACTATCAGCAACAGTAATGAGACAGGTGGTGACATTCAAACTATACCTGCTTGATATTTAAAGGGCCAAAGGGTGCAGAGAGGAGACAGCCTGCTCCCCAAACCCCCCACAAAAACCACCGGCAGCCTGCAGTGTTCACAGGAAGCAGGTTGGGTCTGTGGTTTCTGCTGCTGGATTCTAATGCAGAGTGGAATTATTACCTCAAGCTCTTGGCATGTTCTGAATTTTAAGCTTTGAATAAAATTGGCTGCAAGGACTGCAGGACAACTTCAATCAGAAGAAGAAGTAAAAAGGGGATATAATACAGTTTGAAGTTGAGTTTACAATACCTGTTACATCATATGGAGCACATCTGCAAAAATACAGGAAAACCAGATCAATACAAGAATAGAAACAACAGCAGCAGCCATACAAAAAGATGACTTAAAGAAAATAGAGCATAATTCACATTTGCTAAATGTCGTGCCAGGGAAGTTGACTATTATGCATGTGGAAAATTAGAGACCTGATATTAATATCTTCATCGGTCCCAATATTGAAATAATTCTGGATCAGGTTTCTGTGATAACATTCCCAATTCATAAAGGCTGATCTGTTCAGTCCTATTCTACGCTTTGTGCTCTGAGTGATGCCATGCTTTATAATTAATCTTCCATCATATTTAGAATCTCTCATTGCACTTTCTGAACCATTTGAAAGACGGTTTGTTGCAGTTTATTTTTACATGTTTGACCAAGTTAGAAAACCTATTATCAGTTTCACTTATTTGTTTTCCATTGGCTGTTCTACTCCTAATTGCACTGACTGAAATAATTAAAGCTATTTTTACATGTTTGACCTAGCTTGTGAAGCTATTGGTGTATTTAAGTGTGCTGTCCTGATGGAGCGTTAGCAAATAAATGTGTTATTCCATACATTTATGTCTGTGCTTAAAAAAAATAAATGTTTTAAGTCATTTCACCGATTTTCTGTATCGGATCGGTATTGGTCGATACTACGCCTCAGATATCGATATCGGTATCAAAAGTGAATAAATTGAATTGGTGCAACCAGTTATTATGTTTTATTACTTAAAATGTAATCATTGTTATGTTCAGCTTATTATCATCCAGCTCCACAAAAGCAATCAAGTGTTTACATTAAAGTGATAACGTTCTTACTCAAACAAGTCTCTGTCCCCACTAAACAAATATACAACAATCACAGCTACCTAGTTTGACAGAGAGTGAAAAGTAGAGCAGTTACAACCGTGGGCCAGAAACAGCTGACCACAGGATCTGGTATTACTTTAACAGGCTATTAAAATCAATAACATTGACTGTGAACACCTACAATTAATACATGCCGTAATATTCTTGGGGGAGCGGGCGGCTTCGCTTGGATAATGGTTATAATTTTGTGCCTCACAATTATGATTTTTTTTTTATCTCATAATTATCACTTTGAATATAAGAATAATGACCGAAAGTCAAAATTATGACTTTATATCTCATATTTATGACTTTAAAACTCAAAATTAGGATTTCCCATCAGGTTTTTATTTTATGGTGGTAATGGGCCTTCGTAGTTCCGCAGGTTAGTGACTGAGAGTTAAAAGTCTGATCTCTTATAGGAGAAACACATGTTAAATTCTATTTTAAAAACCTGAATATGGGTCATTTTGTTTGTGTAAAATCTGTTATTAAAAAAAGTCTTTCTGATATTGCAGCAGTACTTGATCATTTGCTGTTTCTTGTTCATGAGCTGCATTTAATTATCACTGTTGCCTGAAGTTTTGAATGCTGGAAGATTGCAAAGTTGTTTAAGTGAAACTGTTGAAGCAGCACCTGAAATAAAAAAATATATACACAATTGAACTTAAAAAGTGAAAAAAAAAAAATTTGAAAATGGCAAATCTAAAAAAATAAATAAATATTTACGAATGAATCAGGTAAATCATTTCAACATTTCTTTTTTTTATTATTTCTACCTCTAAAATGACCAGCAGAAATCCATCAGTCAAAATGTATTCTGTAAATATTTACAGACTCCAATCATATTTCATAATTGACAAACACATACAGTTGAAACCAGATATTTACTTGTCCAGAATAAACAGATGTACACATTTTTATCCCTGTGTACAAAGTTCAATCAGATCCAAATGTTCTCATTTTTGGTTAGCTAAAATTACCAAAATTATTTCTAAAAGCCAGAAAACTTAACAAAAAACATTAATTTGGGTTCTTCTTTATAACTTTCTAGTCTATCCTCTATCAGGGATAATTGTCTTTTAGTTATGAAAACCAAATATGTTTTCCTTTCACTTCATTAAGGTGACAAAAGACACAGTTCAGAAAACAGAACAAATATGAACGAATAAGTTATGCTAAATGACGGCTTGTGCCAAATTTCAGAATAGCATCAAAACATTAAGATTTTTTTTTTTCTGTAATGGAACAGGCTATGCCTCATGAAGCAATGTGCTTGAAACAAAAATACAACATTTGTTTCGAATATATATCTGTGAAGGCAGAGAGCAAATTGAGTAAATAAATAAATAAACAGGCAGTGGTATGTCTTTTTTTCTGATGGAAATTGGAGTTGAAGAATAAAGGTTTGGCTGAGTGGTGCTCAAGGTGCCAGTTTCACCCTGAATTTGAAAGCTCCAGCCAACTGATACAGTGGTGATTTGCTTCTGGATTGGGGGAAAGAGTGGACTTTGGGGTGGCTTGTTTTCTCCGTCTCTTTGGTGTAATTGTTCCACATTGTTCTTTTAACAAGCAGAGAAAGTACAGTAAATCAAAGGACAGCACAATAAATCAGCACCTTGTTAAAATTTATGATGCCTATCCATCATTGTTAAGCGGCCAATAAAAATCTGCACAAAACCTAAGACGGGCTCGTGCCTATTAAAGAAGTCAGAACACGGTGGGATGTGTGTTAAATGTTTTCATTACTGTTTTCAGGAGGCTTCAAGCAGGCGGCCGCTTCTCACCCAGTTGGCCTGTTTGGAATCTTGATGCAGCAAAAGTTATAAAAGAAAAAAAGACAAAAAACTGGTTAGATTATTTCATTAAAATACATCCAGACTAAAATGTTGCTGTTTGTCTTTTAATCCTCTTTTCCAACAAGAACAATATGACACTAGTTAGCTAGTTTCTAACAAGAACAGTATGCTGGCTAGCTTGCGTCACCAAGAGTATGGGCTACATCAGTCTTATTATAACCTCAATGACTTCTATGTCGAACCATTGTTTTCTGCCTATGCATCAAAATGAAGGACTCACTTGCTTATCTCCTCATAAGCAAACCGTCCTTGGCGGTTTCAAGGGAAGTGCTGTAGCTAAACCTTAAAGCTACTGTAGCTTTCTATGCTAGCATGTATGGCCGCATTTAGCAGAAAGTGTATTACATTGGTTTAGTGCCTTTTGTGGATCATCATGGCCTGTCACATCTTTGAACTATCTTTATGTTTTATATAGTTTGTGTATATTGGGATGAATATTCAAAGATAAACGGACCATCTGGAGGTTAAAGTTCAATGCTGTAGCAAATCCCACATGAAATTCATATCAGAGAATTTTTTTGACATGGAAAAAAATTAATGGCAGCCAGGATTAGCTGGTGATTACTGAATATTACAAAATAAGATACCTAGCAAGATCTTCTGTGAATCTTTCTACATCATTGTAAGACGAGACAAATACGCAATTAGATGTATAAAATCTGATATATTGTTTCTTTCCATCATTTTTAATGTCATATTTCCAACCCTCCTCCTTGATGAGGATTTAGTATTCACAAAAATTACTCCTTACAGAGATTCTCTGGGGTATTTATCTAGAAAATACATCATTTTTTATTTTTTATATTGACTTGCAGTTAACCAAACCTTGTTGTGTTCAATCTGCCCAGGTCTGGATTGGTCCATATTTGACCCAGGAATGATTAGGCAAAATTTACCCAACCTGCATTTTCACGATAATTAAATGACCATCTTGAACTCTACATGAACTCCGTTCACTTGAAGTCAGCTTCCAGATTTTGATGATGTCTGCACTCTTGCTGTATCTCCTTTTATTATATAATGAAAATTAGTAGAAGTCCAGTTTTCGACAGATGTGACATTTCTAAAAAAAATCCTCTGGGTCATTGTTTGACATGTGAATCTCTCATAACATCCTTTTTTAAACGTCAAACTCAGCCTTCTCCCCTTTTCTAATGAATTATCCAGCGTATGTAGCACAGCACTTACTCCTGTTGCACTGCTTTCCTGACTTTTTCAATAATTCATGTCACATGAAATGAAAAGCAAACCTTGGGAAACATCATGAAAAAATGCTAAACAATTCCAAATCTCAGCTACTGAATGCACAGTGGACACTTTTCACCATTTCGTCACCAATCACACCCAGTTAGGGGCAGATTGTGGGTGGGGGGGAAACCATGTATTTCACTTTCCTCAGGCATGTCTATGCTTTGGGGACTGATTGGGAAGTGACTAGGTTAAACACGCAGCACTGCTCAGAAGTCTCTTTGGACCAGCGCTCTTGGTTTGATTAACCAGGCCTTGTGAAAGCTGAAGACCTCTTGTTTTATTTTGGGGGGCTGGGGGGGTGATGTTTCTGAGGAACCTGGGGGAATGCTGTCCGTAATGTTCGGTGGGGAACCCATGGTACACAAGGTACCGCGTTATAGAAACACTTTTTGACTCTTTCCTCTCTTTCATTGTTCTTATACAAGTCAACTTAAATCTCTTCCTTAAATTAGTGCCTGTAAAATGACATACTGTAGCAGTCGCTACATCAATAAACAAAATTACTGAGCGTACTTAAGCAAGATTGGATCATGCAAGTTTTGAAGCTGAAGGAAATCTTTTTTTTTTTTTTTTTTTACAAATGTTATTAGATAAATGCAAGTAATTTGAAAGTCATTAAAAGTTCAGGAAAATTAACCTAATTACAACACACCTCATTTGCTCTCGTTTAGGCACAAAATGACCTGCTAGCATAATTTTAATGATCGCATTGTTACCTCAAGGGAACATGTTGAGAAGGAGCAGGGCAGCCGAGTGAATTAGGAAACCAAGATGGTCGCCTTAAAAGGAGTGGTGTAGGGGAGGGCGATGTGGACTTAAAGCTTTGATATTTTGTGATGGCAAAACAGTGACAATAAGGAGTATTTATTTCTTCTTTTTTAGGTGAGCGAATGGTACAATAGCCATAGCGCCACAAACACAAATAATGCTCTTGGTAGTCACATCAAGAAGTGGGATTTACATCACTAACCTGCTCACAGTAATTGCCTTTAATCATATTTCCAAATTATATGATATTTATTGATACACTCAATGAAAAGACAGTGGGAAAATGATCAAATTAACAATCTCTACAATACTGGCATTTTGAGGGATGAAACATTGTTACTTGAAATTTAGAGATAAATCAAAATTCTTATTGTGATGAGAAATTTATCGCGATAAATGATACAATAAAAGCTCATCCCTATTGAGAATGTGTCACATTTTTGGTCCCAGTGCTTTTAATCTCCGTTTAAGTGCTTTGGAAGACGGCCAATGAAAATGGGAATAATTACAAACTAGATGTAAATCTTTCTTCACTCAAGGTTGAAGTTTTTACTTAAGATGATAATTTGCTGCGAAAAAGCCAGAGAAGTACTGCTTGGTCACGTAAATGTTTTCTGCGTTCACCTTGTTTCATCTCATACAGCAAAGTCAAAGCCGTTTACAGTAGTAAAGGGACCATGTCTATTTTTTTCCCAGGACCCCCCTGCATGATGATTGATGATGCATCAGGCTCCGACTGAAAGCGCTAATAAATCTGCTAAACCTGTTTCCAACATGTTTGCGGCGCGTTCCAATTGGAAACTTGTTTTCATCACCACCAACTCATCCTACGTCCGCTTTCCTCTTCAGCATCTTGTGCTGAGTAAATAATACAAGCAGCATAAAGATTACGCATGGATTAACTCCGTAGTGTCGCTCCGTTTCTTATTTCCGTGTCTATTTTTTATCGGTGCCACTTGCTCGCCAGCTCCATTCTTACACTAATGTGTGCAAGGCATTGTGAGAGGTGGCTGCTGCAAGGCTGCCTGGGATGTTAACAGTTGAAACAAAATGAAGGTGACTGGTAATGGTTATTGTTTTTGTCTCTCTCTGCCATTTAATCTCCTTTCAGGGAGCTTCATTAGATGCTGGAAGAGCAAACGGCTTGCAGATAAAACCTGATCTGTAAGCCAGGGACATGCAGGGACAAGTCAAACTGCATTCACCTCTGGCCAAGATTACATGAGCACCACTGCAATTATCTGTCGCATAAATATGGTGTACATTATTGGGCTGAAATAAGGAAAAAAAAAGGAATGGCACGGACTATTTACCTCAAAATGTGACAAAAGGGTGACATTAGTTATGCAACTGTTAATATGGATTTAATGTAAATGCATTGATCATATTAAATAATTCAATTCACAAGTTCAACAACTAAGATATTTGATGTTGTTGTTTGTGGATGCCCCTTGTGCGTCAGATTTACGGACGTACCAGAAATACTCGAATACAAAGGTTCCAGTTGGAACCTTTTAAAATTTTTAATGCGTTAAACTCTACCTAATTAATCAAAATTAATACGTTAAAGTCCTACCCTGCTAAACGTGTTTAGTATTTTGCCTTTAAGGAACTATTTTGTAACTCCTAATAGAGTGAATACAAAATGAAGTCCCAAATGATGCATTCATTATGTAAGTGAAAACTAATTGAGCAATTCCATCACCGCGTCACTAATTTATGAATTAACTGCAAGTAAAAACATTCTTTGGAAAGTTAAGCTACAGTCTTACTTTTACCAGGCCTTTAGAGTCAATAAATCACTTGAATAGAATCTGTTGTTAGTTCTCTACCTTCAGTAACTGAGCGAGATGACTCCAATAGCGCAACAACAACTCATACAGGAGGTCACATGATGAAACAATGTTTACCAAAAAACATTTTGTTGACTACCTGAGATGTTTCTTGTGACTGTTAGGATTCAAGGTTGAACTGTTTGGAAGTTTGGTAGCAGCCTTTACATATGGCGTAAAACTGTTTGCACATCTTTTGAGAAAGAACATAATAATAACAGTCAGACATGGTGGTGGTAGTATCATGATCAGTGGCTGGTGACTCTCTAAACTGATGAAACCATGAATTCTGCTCCTTATCAAGTCAGAACAATAATCCAAACCAGTATTTACACCTGCAGTGGCTGGAAGATAGCCCAGTTTTATTTAATTGGGATTGATCAACTTTGATCAAATTAGAAAAGCCATTTTTTAGATGAGATGGACTGTTTTATTAAATGCTGGTAACAAAACCCGAACTGCCTTTCATATCAATCTATAGATATTAACTACCATAGACTCAAGCCAATGTGTTTGTCTGTAGATTAAAAAGTTTATATAAAGCCCAAGAATTTGTTGTTTAAGCATATAGTTGCTTTTCTATAGTTTTTTTTTCTTCCATAGCCTGAAACATCCTTTGTTTTTCAGGAAGCATCAGGGGAGCCAGAAGTTGGCTTCACTGTGTCATGTTTTTTGCTAATAAAATTATTCTTTGTCAAAAAATATATTTAGTTATTCCAGGTCTATTATTGTTTATGAAAATATTTCTTATCTTTTAGCATATTTGGTTTTATTGTACTTGTCACTGAGGTACATGATTGTCTTTCTGTTTCAGGATCAGATTCCTTTTAGCCACTAATTCTAAATCCTCTTCACTTGAGTCAGAGGAAAAGGATTACTTGTTGTTTTTCTTTCTCCTATTCTCAGTGTTTGCAGTGCAGAGAACGTGTTACGAACACTTTACCTTCACATAAAATGACCCAGATCCTTTCATTCAGTCTCCAGATCTTAATTTTAAACCATCTCATCTGGGCAGCTGAGACATCGAGGCATTGAATTCTAACTATCTGATGATGACTGTACTATTATGTACCAATGTATTTGTTTTAGTTGACTGAAAGTATGTGTTCCAATCCTCTGTTTAGAAAACGGCGTGTAAAAATTCAGGTAATATTTTCTGTCATGGGTGAACTTCCTGTAATTTTAGGGTAAAAGTTTATTTTCTAGAGACAATGCTGACAGGAAGCTTTTAGAATGACTTTCCCGAGTCAGATTCTTTGTGATGAATCGATTATTGAAATAATCAACTCATTTAATTAATTCAATTAATTATTAGCTGGAGAATACAGACTCAAAAATGCCATTTGCTAAAAAAACATTAGTCAGAGCAATAATTGAGCCAAAACTGTACAAACAAATTTATACATTTTGCTTTTAAGATAAAAAAAACAAAAACGTCTGTAAATATGTCATACTCAGAACTCCTCAAGTTCTGAGTTTGTGGCAGGTTCAAGTTCTGTAAAAAAAAAAAATAATAAAAAAAGATAATAAAAACTCCTATTAAACACCTTTAGCTATCCGATTACTAATTGGTTGATGCAAAAAATAATTATCAGATCAGCTCTTCACTGTGTTGATGTAACATTTTTATTTTCTTTAACAAATAGATCAGACTAATTGCTAGAGTGATCAACTAAAATGGATTCCTAAGACTTCCTTTAAGGTGGCTGCATAGTTTATGTTTTTTTTTTATTTTCTTCAACTTCATCATTATGCTCTAGTTTATATTCATCTGGTTTTAATGAGAGAAAAGGCTGAAGAGGCATGAATGCATATCGTCAAAGACTTAATTTTGTAGATATTCATAACGTCACCTTAGCTAACTAAAGCTAGCAGTAGTTCCATCTTGGTATTGAAATATTCAATGCTTCTGATTTTTATTTTACAGAAAACACTGTTTCTGGTTTCGGTACCTGCGTTATTAAATCTTTAGCTGAGATTCGGCTGCTTGTTGAGACACTTCTGTCTTGACTAAAGACGGGCCTTATCAGTCGTATCCGTAGAGGCCTGCTAGTTGTATCTGTGAAGGTTCTGTGGATTGAAAGCTGTAAACTAATACACTGCTCCACTGCCAACACGATTCAAGCCAAAACACGGAACAGAAGCTCACTTGGCTAGTTTAAATCTAATCGCTCTTTGTATCAAAGCCAGGAATGACACTCTGAATCTAAATGAAACTTGCCAATCTTCCCCAAGCCCGTTCTGAATTGTTCGCCACGCTCGACGACGGGAGGGAAAAGGTAGAGAGCGGGGCTTTTTTGGCCCGTGATTTGTTTCGTATGAGGCACTGGGGAAGTGTGGAAGCGTTCAGTTGTTATTAGGAAGGACACTGAGGAGGAGGAGAGGGAGGAGAACGAGTTAGAGGGGCAGAGATGGCTGCGGCTCCAGCTATGGGAATGGCGTGAGCATATCAGGCCGAACAGATTGTGTGGTCTGAGCAGCTATTAAAAGTGACAGGATAGAAGCCTTGGAGTTGGTGAGCTGCCTGATTACACCTCTCCTCCCCAGTCCCCCTATTGACTGTGGTTAGGATGTAGCTTTCCATTTCCTGCAGAAATAAATTAAAAGTCAGAAGTAATTTGCCTGATGGGGAGGGAGGAAGGCGGGTTGGCGGTTTGGGGAGTCGGTGCAGGTGTTTTCTCCTCTTTTTTTTTTTGTGTTTGTGCCTCAAAGTTTCCCTATAAGAATTCAAGCCTAGCCTGGAAATCAATTGAACCCTTGGCTCTTTGATAAGGAAGGGGCTTATTTTCAGCTCGTGACAGTTTTGTGGCAGGGAGGCAAAAAAGGTAGGGATTTGATTAAAGCGGAGATAGTGAGAGATTGAGGTCTTGTTCTTGCCATGGGAAAGATCAAGGCATGCAATCATGTCTGCTACAATGCTGGCTCTACCTCCATGCATCTGCTCCCTTCTTTGTCTGTCTGGCTCTCTCAATTTCCTTCTCTTGCTCACACACACACACACACCCCCGCACACCCCATCCCTCTGATATTTCCTCGTCCGCACTTTGTAATGACATTTTAGAAGTAAGGACTGTCCTGCTCCGTCCAAGAACCTAGTTGAACAAGCTAACATCCCTGTTTGCAATTCCTTCCCTAGGAATCTGTCTACCTGCCAGGCAGACAGCGCACGCACAACGGTATCCTGTTTCTCCACAAAACTTGCCTTTTACAGCCCTCTTAAAGCAAGTAGTGCCCGCCTACGCAGCGAGAATTATGATAGCTTTGGATAGGCGCTTTGAGAGCACCAAAGTAAGGGTACGGTCTGAATACTCTGAAAGTTAAACTGGTGAACTGCAAAGCTTTCAACACTTGGCTGTGTGACAGTGATGGCTGTATGTGGGTAGACTACTGCCATGGGGATAAATATTGCATGATGCCACGCAGGAGCAAACGGTGACAAACTCTGTTGTGCGAGCGGAGTGCTGTGAAAGTGCATCAAAAGAAAACCTGAAGTGTCACATAGCATTTAGACATAAACGACGATGATTATACAACAAATCAGACAAACAATCGGAAGGCAGGTCGTTCCTCGGAGGGGGTTGGCTTTCGCACCGCTTGCACCGCTCGTCTCCAAAAGTTCAGGAGTAACACTTTGCCTCCTGGTGCTCCAGATGTCTGCTGCTGTTGGGAACTACATAAACCACGTTGATATCAAACAGGCTTCCGTGTTGCTTTTATTGTAAATGACAGTATTTGTAGAACACCGGGAACCCCGAGCTGCTCCCTGGTGGTGGTGGGAGGAGAGGCATCCAGGAACAGTCCTTTCTCTTTAGCACAGGAGGGGCTGCATAAAGTACATAGTGTGGCTGGAGTAAACGAGAAGATTTATCGAAGACAAATGCTGTGTTCCCATCAACCATTGTTTTTATGTGTATTTTGAAGTATTAAAAATCAGAAACGGTTGATATAAACAGCCAAACGTCTGTTTTTGCGCTCACTTGAGGTAGTTTTTGGCTTTTCCAAAAAGACAGGATGCGCCAAAATGAGAGAAGCAAACACATTTTCTGGTTAAGTTCTGAGGTGACAAACTTTCATCACGAGTGATGAACAGACTTTTTTCACGAATGATTTTAATAGCATTCCTTATTTATCGCAAACTTATGTTTTTGCGCACAATTATAATGGAAACACACTTTATGACTACATCCTGAGATCTTGTCCTTGAACGCAAAAAGTAGGATGTGAGTGAAGTTCAGCCCACTGCAAACAGTATGACGCTGTTTCAAAAATGCTAAATGAAACACTGAATAAGAGTGTAAACAAGATGTTAGACACATATAATAAACTATTTCCACATGATGGACTAACTTCCACCAAACCCTGTGCATTTGTTTCCCTCCATCTCTATAAGTAGAGCCGTCTCCTGTCTCCTCAGTGTGGATTTATTGACACTTAGACGTCCTTCAGGATATTTAGCTGAGATTCATTTCAGTAAGTAATGGGCAGGAGGACAAAAAGAAACCAATTAGATAGGTCTGGTTTTGAGGATTAGTCCAACCGACACATAAGACATAATAAAAAATAGGATATAAAAGAAAGCTTTCACAATCATGGAGCCATGTAAACAAAATATGAGAATATCTCTGGCTCGAATCAAAACAAATTAGCAGGAAAAAAAAGGTGCTTACAGTTTTTTTAAATTTTCTTTTCAGCCAATGTCTAATGAATCCACAAAGAACACCTACCGAAACCGTTTTGGAGTTTTGTAAAAAAAAAAATAAATAAATAAATCATACTTTTATTATTAGTTTAGGCAGTTCCAAATGCTTTTACTGAGAGACAATTACAGCATCAGAGCCGTTTTGCCTTTTTAAAATAAATGCTTATCAAATAAACAGCTTCTGATTTATAGCCATGAAAGAGAAAAAAACACACTGTTCGCTGAGAGATATTCAGTGCAGAATGACTTGCAGAACAGTGGGAGCCTTCAGATCACGATCTCTTGCGTTGTCTGATTTTTTTGCAACATGCATGTTTTCATTTATTTTCAACATTTTGTTGACTTTTCTAGATAACTCCTCAAGAAAGCCTTAAAGCACACTGACATCCCTTACAGATTTCTTTCTGTTTAGCTTTTGTCTTCTGCAGAGTGACAAAATCTGTCCAAACCAACTGGATAAAAAGTAATTAACCTAAACGTCATGAGGCGTTGGTGGCCTATTTCACTGTAGAGGAATTCTGGCCAACTCTTCTGTACAGATCACTTCAGCCTCTTCGATGGATTCCTCGTATGAACGGCTCATTATGCTTGTGCCAGATTATCTCAATTTGATTTAAATCCATACTTTACCTTTTTTTAAGTATGGATTGGCCACTTAAATTTTTTTAAAGGGGCAGAATTATATCAAATATTTACCTTTTTTAAAATATTTTACCAACACAAAACCTTCAAATTATGGCGTATATTCAGCTGCATTCACTCCGATACCCCTAAATAAAAAGAACACGTTCAGTTTGCTCTGACCTGTACTGAATGTTTTTGGTTATCATGCGACATGGCTAAAACCTTTACATCACCCTATACACTTTATCACCACATCAAAACATTTTGTTGGCATGGTCATGTCGTGGGGTTCATTTCCTCCAACATGGACAATGTGGATGCTGCTAAATTCAGGGAAAGAAAAGAAACTGCAAAAGACATGGAACTGCATGAGTTCTCATCTTCTGGAAGGGAAATGAGCCTAAACATTCACCCAGAGCTACAATGGAAATGTATGCTTATGTTATAGAAAGGCCCAGTCAAAGTTCAGAACTAAATCCAATTGAAAGTCTGAGGTAAGACTTTACAAAATAGCTCAAGCGACCTAAAGTGGCTAAGAAAAACGCACAGCCATCTCAGAGTCTGGATGTGCAAGTCTTGTAGACTCATACCTAAAAAGCTGCGATTGCAACAGAATGTGGTTTTATAAAAATACTAATTTAGGACAACAGTTTGCAGAACAAGGTGAAGTAAGGTAATGGTATAATCATTTTATTTATATAGCCCATTTCCAGTAACATGGCAGTTCAAAGTGATTTACATGAATTAGGAAATACAAACAAAACAAACCAATGGAAAGACAAAAAGGTAAAAGTATAAAACTACATATTGGTTCCCCATGTCTAGTAAGAATAGCAATAAGTAGTCCTTAATTTATAAACTAGCAGGATTTCTCTGGATTCTTGTTCTGATAAAACTAAATGTTGGTTCTGCATGTTTGATTCTTGTTCTGGGTTGTTAATTAAACGGTACTTTCTAAGTTTGTTCTAATACTAGTTTCTCTTGGTCTTGCTCAGATATTAAAAGTATGAAGCTAAATGTTGGTCTACAGTAATGAGTACGCCACAATTTCTAAAAGTGACACACTAAACAGTTTTCTGTTTCAAATGTTGGTCTAAAATATAAATAGAATCACACGTAAAAATACATTTTGTCTGGAATCATGATGTGGAAATGACATTGATCATTTGGTCAAAGCCAACAATGAAAAAGGAGAATAATAGCTGAAAATAAATGTCACGGGCTTAGACAACCAGCACACAGCTAAACAAACCGAGCAACAATACATGAAATCATGATATTTAAGGGACGTGTTCTCTCTTTTTACTAAGACTGGAGCGAGTCAGGAAAGTGTGAATATTTCAGGCATAGAACATAAAAGTCAATGTAATGCACAAAGGAGTAGAAACTCTCCCAGAAAAGTCAAAGTAAAGAACATCCATCCCAGAGGACCTGGTGTCTGTCTCCAGCAGTGAATGGGAGGGAGACGGGGGAACATCTTGAACAGGTTGCCAAGGCAACACTGAGACATACAAGACGAACAACCACGGACACACACAATAGAGGATCCATGTTATGATGGCTTCCTGAAGGCGGAGTTTCAGAAAGAGCAGCAGCTTCTTAAAGAGACAGAGGCACAATTTCAAGGTGTTGGTCAAATTTCTTTTATGTCATATTTGATATATACAGCTTTTTTTAATTATTTTAAATTACAACCAAAAGTTACTTAATTGTCCTATAAAAAGGCACAACGTGTTGTAAAAAGGCACAAAACAACGTCAGTGTTGTGTGCTGAAAAACACACAACACTGCCCCTTTAAGAACAGAAACATGCTACGTATGTTACAAGAACCTTTCAAGTAAACAAGTTGTGCATTTTAAGTCAAAGCACTTGTTTCAGCCGATTTCTGCGACTCTGGTGAAGGGAGAAAGAAAAAAAAGGGATGAAAGAGAGAAGAAGAGACACAAAAGGTGAGACGAAGAGAAAGGAAGGAGCGGCGTGCCAGAGGGAGTCTATCTCCTCTTCAGCAGGAGCTGTCAGCCGGTGCCGTCAGAGTGGCTATAAACAAAAAGTGTTTTCCCCCTTAACAAGCTCAACAGGACCTTCAGTGGGGAGACGACACAGAAATGCTTACTCTCCAGGGGTGACAGCCACTGTCTGCCATCAATCAGTCAGACGCGGCGCGCTACCCGCAGACAATGCCTCAACAAGGGCACCGCTCAGATTCATCACAGAGGGGGGAGGAAGAAAAACTGAGCGGGTTGGCATGATGAAATATACACATCAGCACTGCAAGTCATTTAATCTCATCGTGCGCCGTGTGAAAGGAGAAAAAAAAAAATATTTAGGAACAACTTCAATGACATCACCCCGAAATGAGAGTCCCACATTGTAAAGTGGGACTTTCTCTCGTATGGCGTTTTTTGGGTCCCAGCTGTCCACGAGCTGACCCAGCGTTGGTAGGGTCGGTCGGGTCAGGGGGGGTCACGGGTGTTGCGTCCAGACACACTAGCGTACACGCTAAGACCTTTGAAGCGCGTCTCCAAACTGCGCTCTCTGTCACAGAAATCACTTGAAACACCTCTTTCAGAATGTCGCGCCGCCGTTTGGGCTTTGATCAAAGCCAACAATGTCAATTTTAGGAGGAACGGCAGCGCAGTAATGCATGATGAAACTGTCAGAAAGTTGTTTCAGCTCCGCTCCCCTGTGCATCTTCAAATAATCATCTGCTCGCTTGCCTCCACATGTTAACATTTGTCTTGTTTAAAGTTTGATTTTTTTTTTTTTTCTGCCCTGCTACGTAGTTTACAGGCATTAGCTGACAGGAAACAGAATGAGTTGTGTTTGTGTGATAGAATAACCAATGTTATTACAGGTAATTTACACTTGTACTGGGTGTTTGCTTCCAGTGATGAATTCCTAATCTGATATTTGTCAAGATATCTTCTGCATGTGCAAAAAATTAAATAAAAACTCCAAAAAGAAGCAAACTGGTTAGGTGGAGGAGGAAAAAAAGGAGACAGGAAGCAAGATGTCTCATTACTACAAAGTTACAAACCTGGATGTGTAAGAAATGGAGCCAATTAAAGTCACTGCAGAGATTTAAATCCGTCATATTCATCTCGTGTGTGTGGTTTTTTTTTTTAAGAACTCCTGTCTTATCACAAATTGACTTGATACGTAACTGTTACACACGGGCGTTTTTTTTTTTTTTCCATCTTTATCTCTCTGAACCACGCAGTCACATAGCTTTTTTTTTTCTTCTTCATATGCAGAACCCAAATGTTTGCGAGTCTTGAATCCAAAAGTAATAAGGCACTTTAGCAGATTAAAATATGTTCACACAGATGAAAGGGAAGTTTGTTCCTGGAAAGAGCTTGTTTGTTGTGTGTGTGTGTGTGTGTGTGTGTGTGATACGCAGACAAAATCGTTACTGATGTTTCATCATCCTTACAGAGATCGTGTGTGGGATTTGCTGTTCTTCTTCTTTTGGAAGAACAGCAGAAATTTGAACACAACCCCACTGGGCCTGTTTCAGATGAGGTTAGCGTATCGCTATAGAGTTATCACCAGTAGATGGTGTTCGGTTTTCCATGTTAGAAATACCAACTATGGGCTTGATGTGAATTTTCAAACACAAACTGGAAGGGAAAGTATTCAGAGTTCAATAGTTAGAAATTAACATTTCAGAAGCGTGGCATGCACTTGTTTTGAACGTATACTCGCCATGATTGTTCGTTTCGGAGCCTGTTGATGTCCGCTTTGGCTTCGCCTCGTAGTGATGAAATGTCTTTGCGTATTTGGTTTTGGATAGTCTCTATCTCTGATTTGGTATCAACACTTAAATCTTCCTGATACGCTCGTAGCTAGCTAGCCACGGGGCATTTTTCCATCTTGAGTAAATCTTGAGGCATCGTTGAATTTCACCATCCGGAGCTAGCGGGTGTGGTGCTAGCCAAAGTGGAGCTAGCCAGTTGGGATTTGATCTGTAAATTCCTGAGTGTATTTCTGACTTCCTTTAACAGTGTATATTGTTTAAAGTTGTTTTAATTACAACAAAAATCAGTGTTTGTTGACCCGGGATACTTTAAATCTTAGTTTTTCGGCGGTGCCTCACTTCATCAACCAGAAGCAGAAGTCCCGGATTCAGTCTTTTGAGTCAATATTTTTGAAAAGACACTTTTGAACTTTGTCTCTACCAGCTTTGCTTTGCACATCTAGAGACTGAAATTTTCAATTTCGCTCCGCTTTTGCAAAATCAAGCTAGTTCCGTCATGTTGCACTTGCGTTTCAGAAGTCAAATGCTTTGGTTGTCCTCCCTTGCCTTTATAAAAACATTCATAAGGAGCAGCCACTCTTCCTCAAGAACAAATACGTTTCAGCTCAGATTTTTTTTTTTTTTTACATCTAAAGCACAAAACCACAGCGCTGTGGTTTCACTCAGCTGTCAGACGTTGAGTGGCACCACATTACATGGATGATTACCAATGATTCCCGTGCTGGGAGTCAGCTGAAAAGCACACAACAGTGTAATTGTGGCCGCCTTTGGCACACTGCTTTTTCATAAAACTGAATAATAACAGAGGAGTGTCTTTTTGATACAAAACTAGTGTCCTGAGATCGGCCTCCAAATGGCCTTGTAAATGCAAACACTCTGAGGTTTATGGAATCACACCTTGAGTCCAGGCCTGTATGCTCACTCTGAAAATCATGCAAGTATGACTCAGCGGTGTAGGTTTATTATTTACAGCTTTTGCCGTGATCTTTGTAGTAGAGTGAGGAACTTGTACAAACATAAAATATGCACTACCATTCACTGTAAGGATCAGTGAAATTTGGTACCAACTACAACTTAATTTCACAACTTGTGAATCTGCCCCAAACTCTGGAATTGATTGTTGCAGCTTGTTTTTTAACCACTTTTTTCTTACACTATACTTTCTATTGATATGCATTTTTCTCAGCATGGGCCGGTATGAAATTATGAAAGCATGACAACCTTAAGTAAAAATATCACAGTTTTGTGATATCTTGGTATTATGATAAAAGTTCTAATTGCATTTTCATTTGCATGCTTTGATATGAGTGCATAGGCGGTTTGCTTCTTGAATATTTGCAGAGTTGTGGGCTGATCTTTGACCTTTGACCTGTTGCTGCCAGAGCCGCTCCTGTTCTAAAAGTACTATGACCATAATTTCTTGTCAAAGTCAACTTTAGAATGTGATGCTAAAATTTCATTTGCGTCTGACCTGCGTATTCACACTTGGTTACTTGATTTTTGGCACAGAACACAATTAAGCTAAAAATACTTTTTATACCGTGAAAATGGTAGTGGAAAACTTCAGTGCTTTTGACACTGATTTTTATTTTCTTTGCTTTTGCGGTATAAATTGAGACCAGTAACTGGCCCATGACTTGTATATAGCACTTTCTATAATCCAACAGCTTGTAGAACCTTTTGGGAGCAAAGCAAGAAAGCAGTTATCTTCTGTCTAACCTCATTAAGCTGCTCCTGTATATGGTAAGAAAAGAACCATAATTGATCTTTCCAAACATTGCTTCATGCCATTTAAGTTTGCTGGAGGTCTTTTGAATAGATTTTGATGGGAAGAATTGGATATTATCACAAAAATATCGCAGGTTTCTTATTCCTAAAACATGAACTAGTCTGCATTGACCACCTAGTAGTCTATAAACTCCTATCTCTTTCTCTTTGTTTCATTTAAACCGTGGACTGCAGAAGTAGAATTGTGCACCGAGGCACCATCTATTGTGCTGAGATAATTGCCCATGTGTAGAAGCTCATCAAGAGGAGAAATTAAAATTATTTCCTCGTACGCCGAGACGGCGAACCGTGGAGTATAAAAGATGATGAATCTCTATATTCCACGGGGATCTGCACACCACGGAGGTAGCCCTGATTCGGTTGGATGGCAACAAAATTACAGTCAGGCATTCTTCCCGCCTGCCTCTTTCTGTCCGGGCCTTTCCCTCTCCTATCCGAGAGTTATAGGTTGGGCTTTTGCAGGGCAAACAAAGTACAGATTAGTTTTCCTCCAATCAATCACGGACGCAGCCGTTCTCACAAACTCACAGCAAATCTCACACAGACAGTGGATTCAATTTTCCCAATGCAAAATTAAACATCTTGTAAATTATGTTTATTGTCCCGTGTATTTCCCCTCCTGCAATCAAATGCCAGCAGTCATTGCTCATGTGCTAATTGAAGTTGTTGGTTTTTTTTGTTTTTTTTCCCCCTCTCTCTCTGTTATGTAAATTTCTCGAATGCCTAATTGGGGTATATATCACAGTTAGCATGCATTATTCCGCTGGCTTAGTCTATTGTCAATGTAAACAAACCCGTTGCACCGAGGGGCTGTTCTGATGTATGTTTGCTGTTGGGCATATGATATATACTCACAATGAATATAAAGAGAGTACCCCCTTTCTACTCACGCCTCACATACACACTCATTTATCTACTCTTCACAGCTACACTGCGGTTTCAGTTTCGTTTCACGTGCAGCGCCGCTCTGATGTCTACATGCGCTCCGTCGGCATCCGTGTCGAGATTTCTTTGACTCTTAAAGAGCCGTTTCTTTCAACGTGCAATTTTAACGAAAAACAGGATTTCGGTGCCAAAGTTTGAATTAGATGGAGATTTTTCTACACTGGTCAAAATCACCGGTTCAAAAATTTACATACCCCTGTTTTAATAGTTAGATAAATGTGTCTCAGCAAGTTATATCCCTACAGCTGGTCAGTAAATCAGTGACAATATATATCGCGAAATGATGATTGATGAGCTGGAAAATCTTGTTTTTTTCCCCCCATGTTAGCAGAAAATCAGAATGGTAAGAATGTTCGCCCGCTGTGTTGGACCAGAACCGAGGACGGGGAGTTGAATCTTTCAGTTCGTACCTTCTCAACCCCTCGCCTCTTCAAAACAACCCATCCTGCTCCTTGGCTGAAAACCGGCTTGACGAAGTTGAGAAGTCGTGGCTTTTTTCTGCATAAATAAACACACTCACAGAATTCAGACCAATCAGTCAACATTACGTCTTCATCCTGCCAACTACTTGCGCGATATCACTTTATTCTTGTTTTTTCGCTTTCTTTAATCTCTTAGTCTGGTCCTAATACTCCAGATGACTTGCTTTGCTACATTTTCCTGCTGTTTTCCTTCTCACTGTCACAAACGTCTCCATCTCTCCTCTAGGAAGGTAGATCTGTTTCAAAACACCAGTTGTGGTTGTATCCTCCTCCATCGCACCAGTTCCGTGTTGGCTGCTAATTCTACTGGTTTGAACAGGCAGCCTGTTGATTAATTTAAGCTCTGCTGCCACCTAGTGACCGGAGGCTATCTGCTCCTCGTGCCTCACTGTTTGAGAAGCACATGTACAGTATATTCAATGGATTTGAAAATGCTTGTTTTTTACAACGGGTAGATTGATAATGATAATCCACTCTCACTATTGTCAACAAAAAAAAAAAAAAGAAAAACCCTTGAGGCCGTATAGTATTTCTGGACATGTAAATCTATGTAAATATATAAAATATAGCTTTTCTTTCTTTTGCCTTTCCAGCAGATAAATATACTGCATTTACATTCATGCATCTGACATGCTGCACGTCAAATATCACATATATTGCAAAAACAGCTCTATCTTATTTCCCCCAGTGGAATAAGAGTTGAGCGGCTCCGGTATAGATTGCAGGAAATCTGATCAGGATCTATATGAACTTAAAGAACATGACTCTCAAAAATGAAAATCAAGTTAAACAACAACCCAGGAGGAAATCTTGCCAGGGTTAAAACATTACCTACATTGTTTTTTATCTCTATTTTCACACTTTCCTGGTGGGAGACATACATAAAAAAAAAAAAAAAGCCACCCGAGTAAAAGGTTACGACATTTCTCTAAGCACCTTGCTCAAGGACGGAATGATAAGTGGTCTGAGCGTTCAGAGGAGTCTACCCTGTGATTTTCTTTTCACCGTATTCAGCATAATGGTAATGTAATAAAACCTGCCGAGTATAACAGGTTTTTGTTGCAGTCAACATGCATCGAACAGATGCTTTTATTTAATACTCAGTGGACAAAAGCTTGATCGGGAACTCCCACTGCATATAGAATATACATATTAAAGGCTGCATCTCTCAGCCATAAGCAGACTCTGCTTATTGAACAGCATCCACGGTGATTCTCCGTTGTTCCCTCACAGAATAACACATATTCTGCATTTCCTCTGTACTGTATTTAAATGTTGGCTGTTTGAGGGACCCATTAATCAGATTCAAGGATCGCTCTGAAAGATTGTTTTTCAGGTCACTGGAAATGAAACCAAGCACCGATGTTCGACTAGCATCCCACCGCTTTCTGTTAATTTTGCAATTGAAGCCTGTTTAATGCGCCTCTGACTACATTAGTGAATAGATTATTGCGTCGTTAAATTATGATGGCTCACGCTGCCATCCATTGTTTGGCTATACTGGCTTGTCAGCTGGGCTGTGAATTATTTTTTCCCCGTACAGAAGCTCAGGCTCTTTGAGCAACTGGATCTATAGACTCAGATGGGCTGTAATCTGCCAGACAGGATGTGTAGGATGTTACTTCTGGAACACTGCATACACAGTCTCCAAGTCCTCTTTTTTTATTATTCACTGTTCTGCTGTGACATAATTAAAAAGTCAGGCCTAGCTTCAGGACATCACTTAAAACAATAATTACTTGTCATATTTTTATATTTGCAGTTGGGTAAAAGTGTTGACTTTGTGCGAAATTTAGCTGTCAGGAGCAACCAAAAAGGGAGGCGCCGCTTATTCCCAGTTGATTATGTTGTTATGATGAGAGAACCGCTGTGGAGTGTTGCCACGGGCCAGAAAGACACTGATTTATATTTTTCGCCCGTTAGCGAAAATACCAGTGAGAAAAATAGTATTTTGGCCACACAAGATAAGCAATTCAGTCAAATAGTTTATTCTATTATTATCTACCAAAGCATGTAGTTAAAGGACATGCTTAGGTCTGTCTTCTCACATGTCTGTGACCCAATCTCTGTCTTTTTCACTCTAATAAATGTATATTTTGCACATTTTTGTTGAAACTGTCACTATTTATTGACAGTACAGTATTAGACAGATAATCTGTGAACAAAATCCAGTTCCTCTGCCTTCTCTTAGTGCTCCCAGTGCTAACTGGAAACAACCAATCAGAACCAAGAGGAGCGTCTTAGCGCTGTCAATCATGTCCATGTGCGCGCCTCTCACTCACAACCTCCCCATTTACCCTCTTGGTCCCTGCTACGTTATAGCTTTTCCCCATCAGCAGAGCCTGTCATGAATGCTAAAGCTAGTTAGCATGGCCGGTGATGGAGGTGGATAAACAGTTTCTCTGGAATGGTAAGTTGTTTTTCCACCAATAGCTGCACGTACACAAGCAACATTGACAGCACTAAGACTATCCTCCTGGCTCTGTTTTGTTGTCTCTGAATGGGAGCAGTGCATTTCCTCCGATGGCAATAGTGGCTCTTGTGTTATTACACTGTCACAACATGGTGGCAGTTTTAACAAATATGGAAAAAAAACATTTCCACACTGCGGCTTTCATACTGCAAACAGCAGAACAGACAAGGGTCTGTTCTGATGGAATCAAGAGGAACAAGCTAAACTTCCTGCTAACATTACAGACACAATTCATGCTTTGGCTAACCTAGCTACTGGACTCCTGCTTTTACAACTCCTTGGTACTGACATTTTTAAACTACTGGTCATAATCTACGAAACAACGTGCCTCAATCTCACATCATTGTCCGGACCAGTGTCAGCATCACATCCAAGTTTGAACATTATGACAGCTAATGACAGCAGGGTTAAAGTTGCCACTTAGTAAGCTAGCAAAAGATCCCAGATATTTAGTATCAAAAGGACTATCAAGAAGCATTAATGCTGTTTGGAGAACAGTTGAATATTCAATCCTTGGGCTTCTTTGCATCTAAAAGTGTAAAATACGTTTGTACCTTGTGGAAAAACCTTGAGCAAAAATTGCCTATGTGATCTAAAAGCATCATTACTTTTATACATAGTGGAGGTCTTTTCAAGTTTTTAGACAGAAGTAATGTTTTGTTAGTACTTAACTAAATAAATACTATGTATTTCAACAGGCTCATCTACTATACCTGACTCACAGCAAGATATTGAGGTCATTGCTAATCGAAGAAAGACGAGCCAGCTTTACCTACAGTCCTTCCCAATGTTTTCTTTTCTGTTATACAAAGGATTCACAGAACAAATTAATCTGTGCTCTGTCCATACAGGCCTTACATGTACCGTCAGTACGGCGCTGCTATGTTATAAGAAATGAGTTGAAAGATTAATCTACAGCTACAGAAAATAACATTTTCTTTCTTCTTTGCCTGGACTTTGGAATTTCTGTTCACCACTCTTCATACAATGTTAAGGTACAAACAGCTTATAAAGTGATAGCACAGTTTAGAAAAGTTATTTCCAGCTGCACCTATACTGTGGATCAATACATGCTTATGTAACAGAAAATGTACTGTTCGGTAAATGGTGTGAAATACCGGGAACCATTAAAGTTAGACAGCATATGCTTTCTCAAGCTGGAGTTGACTTTCTTTATATTATAAGCAAACAGATTCCTGTAAAATTTGTGAAGATGTAGTTCTTGTGTTATTTTTATGTTTCTACAGTAGAAACATAAACTTTCTTGCAACTTTCTTGCCCTGACCCAACCCTACACTTAATTCACGCCTTAGTCCTAACTCTTGTGAATACTAAGAGTCCACCGTCCTGAAACCTGGACTGAGTCATGGTGCATTCATTACAAATTCTTTGACTCATGAAACCATAATTCCATTCATGTGAGCTGAAAAGTAGGGATTTCTAATTTTCTCCAAATTTAGCTTATTTTCTTGTTCTTACAAACCCACGATCATGTCTCATCTTGTCTCATGAGAGGAATGTATTGTCACATCCTTAGTTTCAAAGAATCCACATAAAATATACAACAATGCAATGACTTAAGGGTTTGTAGCTTCTGCCTTGGTTGTTTGTTGACCACTGTGTAGCTTTATCATTTTATGATTAAGTCTGTTTGTTTTTTTCCATATTTCTCAATTATTCCAAAAATATTTCAGCCAAACTCTTATTGTAATACATTATTTTGTCCGTAATGTCTGTCTCTCTCGTGTCCCCAGGTTGTTTGTCCATGTCTTCATGCCGGGCAGCTGGAACTGAAGAAGCAGCAGGCCGTAAAAAAAAACCCTCGACAGTCTGGGCTCAAACTGGAGGAAAGGTTTTCATCAGTCAGAGTCTGAGCTGTGAAGCTTTAAA
>CAEFZY010048869.1:0-11629 GCA_903066815.1 Brachyrhaphis roseni
TCAAAGCTACAATGGTGCTGACACCAGAAAACCATTCTATGACATCTTACCTTTACAGAGGTACCAAAAGTTTCTTCATAAATCTAATAGCTGTGAGGCTATAAGTGATTTACTTTTGTGTGTTTTTGTCAGGCAGAAATTAATTTATACCCCCTCAGGGTGTAAGAGGTTAATGAGTTTTATTTGACAAGCCAGATAGTAAAAATGACTCTTCAAGTTGTAAAGGTTATAGACCTCTGGCCTAGTCAAAGTCCAAACCTCAACTGAACTGAAATGCTAAACTTGAATGAAATGAAGCAACAGAGTGAAACCTGAGCTTTAAAATGACTGAACTGACCTCGTTCTGTGATTGAAACTCCCCACCTTCCTCTTCCTCTCTACCAATCACTCCATCACCAGAGCAACTTCTCGTTCCTCCAACCAGGCAACAATCAGCCTCCTGCTATGAAACGTGCAGAAAGTAAAGTTGTGTTCAGCGGCTCAAAGTAAAAGACAGCGACAGACGCCTCTGAGCCAATCAGCTTTTCAACTTGTTTTTGACCCCATTTCGGCGCCTCCTGCAGGGCAATCAGTGACACTTTTTAGGAGAGGTGTCAGATGAACAGTTCTGCATATGTTCATTCATTTAAAGGAGCAGTACATTTAAAATGTACTCTTTTTAGCTTTATCATAATAGCATGATGTAACCTGATTCCTTCATGCATGTTGGAGAATTTCTTTAATCTCCATGGCAACCGTTCAGCTGTGCAAAATGCCTGGATGACCCTAGCTCCGCTGGCGAGGCGCAGCTCCTCCTCCATCATGCCCGGTGGAATGGGTGGGCATTGGGGGGCATTGCCTACCCACAGAGTCAGCCGTGGCCCCCTGGACTGGAAGCTTGTTTGTTGTTTTTACCTCAGAATATCCAACTCTCTGTTATTCCTATATTGATTTGATACAGTTGGGGCTTCCGCTCTTCCCATATCTGTGTCCTCTGTCACTGTTTTCAGCAGTTAAAACTGTTTAATCCGTTGTTAACACATCGTAACCTGTTTTTCCGAGCCGCCTTTAAACGCAACATGAGCGCTACGACGCTCGCGCTGGGTTTACATCTGTGCGACAGCAACGGAGACCTGCTGCTGCTGCGCAGGTGTGTGTTAGAATCATGCAGCAAACCAGCAAAACGCCAAGAACTTGGCACAGTTTCCCCCCCAAACTAGCAGAGTTGAGTAATCCGGTTGGATGCAGGTAATGTTAGCTAAAAGATGACTAGCTAACGCCAATATACAGCACCTTAAACTTGTTAACAAGTAGCCTGTAGACTACTGATGTTGTTGTCTACGTTCAGCTACGTAGAGCTGTTATAACTAGCTCAGGTTATGGACTCTGGCCTGAACCTTCAGAGCCACATAAAGACAGTCACAAAGTCGGCCTTCTATCACCTGAAGAACATCTCCAGGATTAGAGGATTAATGTCTCAGCCAGATCTAGAGAAACTCATCCATGCGTTTATCTTTAGTCGCATTGATTATTGCAATTATTGCAGCTGCAGCTGTTTGATTAATCAATCAAACAGCTGCAGCTGATCCAGAACTCTGCTGGTTCTGGTCTCTTTAATTTTTTCCACACCTGTATAGCGTTTTTATAACAACAGAAAGTAACATAGTTACTTGATTTTTGCTACACTGCAAAAACACAAAATCTTACCAAGTAATTCTGATCTACTTTTAGTGCAAATATCTTAGTACACTTACAAAAAACATTTCAGCAAGTTTGTTTTAAGTCAATAATTCCTTAAAATTGCAGAAAAACTGCTAATTCTATTGGTAGATTATTTTCATTTAAAACATTTTTTCCATGTTATAAGTGAAATAACCAAGTGCTTGGTACGATTTTGTGTTTTTGCAGTGTATAAAGTGGCACTATGTGCCTGGAAAACACATAAAACAGCTGTTTAAGATGTAATTGATCTCATTTAGTGTTTTATTATTAAAAGGTTACGTCTGTGTCCCCAGTGCTCCTACGTCCCCCCCTGTGAGAGGGACAACCAGAAGAACAAAGACAACGTTCTGCTGTGGGAGGATTACTTCACCAAAGAGGTCAGCAGCCAGTCCTTCACCTGCTTCTTCAACCAGCAGAGGAGGTGAGACACAAACACACACTCGTCTATCTCCAGGTGCGAGACGGACAAATTGGAAGCAGGAGGACGTGTGAGGGTGTGAAAGCTCCCTGGCTGACAGATCGATCTTACCTCAGGAGATTACAGACGGCCGGCTTTAAGGAGCTGCTGCGTCTGATAGAAGCTTATCCACTTCCTAAGTGACTGGCTGGGATTTGTGACCCTGCTGGGGAAAAAAACTCCATTTCCTGGTTATTACATCTCAACACCAGAGTTGAGTTGTAACTAGTTACATTTACTTGAGTAACTTTTTGAACAAAATGTGCTTTTAGGAGTATTTTTACTTTTATTTTAGTAACTTTATTTTGTTAGGACTAATTTCGATCATAAATTAAAACAAACTCAATAATTTCCATTTGCATGATTTATTGTTTTTTTCTCTTTCTACTAAAAACTGGATGATAAAAGTTCAGTTTGGTGTTTTGCTTTCAACTAGACCATTTTTAAAGAACAACTTTATTTACATTTTATTTGTTGTTTTGTTTATTTATTTTGGATATTTAAAATGTCTTCCAGTTCCAGTGTTAAATATTCAATAGCATTTAAAGTTTATTAATCTTTGAGAATGTGTTCTTGCATTATATTACTCAAAAATTGTCTCAAAACATTAATATTATCTTTTATTGCTATAACTTCTGGGACAATTTATCATCCAGGAAAATTAGCTATCATGACATCATGTTGCTACTAGATATAGAGCCGATGATGCAAGGAAGGATTTTACATAAAATCAAGAAAATTATGAGCATCTGCTTCTTGATAAACAGTCTACTTCTTCTAGGAATGCATCAAAACTCTTTAATGATAAACTTTCACATGTCACCACAACCAAGAAATTCTGTGTATTTTTTCCTCATGTTTTGTTTTAATTTTTTACGAATAAATTTGTAGCATGCATTTGTTTCCTTGCGTCTCTATTCAGAAACCTTTAAACAAAACTTAGGGATATGATTGTTTTTCTGGGTTCAGTCTTACAAAACCTTTTTAAGCGTGCGACCACAAACTGATGAGACAAAGAAAAACTGAGGAGCTTGTTGTGTGTCAGCTTTATCCTCCTATTATTCAGCCGCTGCTTACCTGTGACCTCAGCTGCTTTTATTTTTATCTCTGCAGCAGGGTGAGGACTCTCTGCTTCATAAATGAGGGCCCAGCGGGAGTTTGTTGATGCTGCACATTGGCTCTTCGGTCATTTAGATGAAAACTAGAGCACTGCACGCCGTTTTATTTAAAGATTTGGGAAAAAAAAAACACATCTGGGCTTTGGGTTTATGTGTTTCTGGAAGGAATGTTTAAATATAACAGCAGCTAAAACTTCACGACGAGTGATTTTTCTGAACCAGTTCTTTGCTGTTTTTAAGAGTATTTAATTTAAAGAGTCCCCAGACGACTGTTTGAGTTTGAGACTTGGACTCGTGTCGCATTTTAGGCTCAAAAATAAAATTTCAGACTTGACTTGGACTCGTGGTCAGAGACTTGAGTCCCAGTTTTTATCAGATTAATGAAGAGTGACTGGAAGCCGATGTCTGAACTAAAAACTTTTACTGTGAAACAATGAGCTGGATTATTAGCCAGTGATGTTGGTGGATTATTATGGGATGTTAGCGACTCAGCAATCTGTTTATGTTAGCGTCAGCTTCAAGACTACATGAATGTCTTTCCAACAGAATGACTGTGGATCATTTTAGAACAAATTAAACGTAACCTACCGACTGCTAAGCCATCTGCTAAACTACAGGGACACTTCCTACTGGAAATATCAAAATAAAAGCACTTCCTGTTCCACTTATTTAGAAGTTTAATACTTATTTACTTCCTCCACTTTGTCCCATTCATTATGTTGCTATTTATACCTTAAATTTGAACATCTTTACTATTTAGAAGTCTTAAGAAATAATTTCCCAATATTATTAAGATTTCTCCAACTCAGAAGAAGAAAACGATCCAAATCTGATTTAATTCATCAATGAAGTTGTTAGTTTAATCACTATAAATGCTAAACATTGAAATTCATCAGTAACGGCTTTTGATTTCTTTCTAGTATTTTTCTATTTCTAATTGGTAAATATTACATCTGATTAATTTTCATACTAATATTAAAAGAAAATTGATAATAAATATTGCTATTAGTTTAATAGTTGTTTCTATGTTGGTTACAGAAACTAAAATGTTGCTGCAGCTGGAAAGTTGGACATTAATGGACTTTTTTTTCTCAGTGCAGGAAGAAGTTTAAACATGTTTTTTTTTTTTTTTTTTCCAGAGATTAAAATCTTTTCAATAGTTCTGAAGAAAAACTAAATCCAGTTACTGTGAAATGAGAACGTTATTAATATTTCTGACCTTTTCTCAGAAGCACGGCTCATTACCTGGGTAACCAATCGAGGTGCGGCATGCTGCTGCATTATGTGCCTCCATTATATAAATTAGCTTTACCTCTGCTCATTAGAGTTTTTTCACTAAAATGTCTGTGATTGGACCTCTGGGGCTTAATAAAACGGGACCAAAGGTTCTTTTTATTTCTGAAAAACGATGCTTAATGGAACTTGAGTTCAGAAATATTGAAATTTACCTGAGATTCTTCAGTTCAAGTAGGAAACTTGTGTTGGTGCTACAGCTACATCTTAGCTCTAGAACCAGTTTAATTTTCCTGCTACTTTGCACATAAAATCCCAATAAAATGCATTGAAGTTTTTCCTGTAACAAAGCAAAGTGGTGCCAGTGTCAGTGGGTGGGAATACTTTTGTGAGTGATTTTTTTAAAACGTAAGTCAGCCTTCAATACCAAATGATGATACTATATCATTTGTTCCACAATAGCCCTATATTAATTAGTATTAATATATTTGATAATAAATCCTCAGGTTGATTTTTGTTTATCTCTGGTTTTGCAGGCCTGACGACGTGCTGTGGCAGCGTTCCCATGACACCAGCGTCCTGCTGCACTGCGTCCTCTGGCCAATGGTGTCTCTCCTTCTGGGCACGCTCATTGTGCTGCTGACGGTTTGCGCCCGCTCCCTGGCCGTCAGAGCCGAGGCGCTGCAGAAGAGAAAATGTTCCTACGAGGTTTGCCAGGACTTGTCCATCACCACCTCTGATCGCCGTGGCAACAAACCCGGGGACCTCCTGGCGACGAACTCTGACCCCGAGCTGTCGTCGCCATCAAGGACCCTTCCTCTGTTTGCGGTGCCGGTGAGGCGACGGGATCGGGAACATTAAGCCAGAGAGGAAACTTGGTTTCTCAACTGGAGCCGCGGAGAAGCAACAGCCGCGATGAAGGGCTGCTGTGATCTTCATCAGGAGGAAGATGAGGGTAAATCCACTCTGATGTGTGACGGGTTCACCTGAAACACTAGCAGCTTTTCTCATTCAGCCTGATCAGCAGGAGCTGAATCCACCTCAACCGATTCCACATTTCATCTTAAATTAAAAAGTCTTCTGAATTTTTATCAAAGCTTTTATTTCTCACATTTGCACTGCAAAAACACAAAAAATTACCAAGTAATTTTGGTCTAGTTTCTAGTGCAAATATCTTAGAAATATCTTGAAAGAAGACAAACTAACTTAAAAGTTACACACCAAATTCCACAACACATCTACATGTTACGATTGTCATAGTCAAGCTAGCATAACTGAACTACTTCCCTCTCACTCGCTATTTTTTTTGTAATTAAAACTGTTTCCTGACCTTGTTATCTAGTTGTCAATTATTAAGATTTAGTGCGCTATATTGGTTTTAGCTGTCAAAACCAATGACTAGCATTGGTTAGCAAGCAGCTTTTTGCCCTCCAGCCAGGAGATGATGTGGGAACTTGCGACGTCACGCTGGAAGGAGTCTGTAGTTTGCTAAAAAGTTACTTTTAAGATAGTTTTGCCTTATTTCAAGTGCACTAAGATATTTGCACTACAAACTAGACCCAAAATACTTGGTAAGATTTTGTGTTCATGTAGTACATTACATTTTTCTTTGTTAAAAGCAAAGAGTTTCTATATTTAATCATTATTTTTGGGCAGGGTAATTAAAGCAGGTGCGATCATTTAAATAAAGAAAAAAAACTCTCCTTTATGTATTTGCTGAGCTTTCACCTTGCACTTCCAGTAATCCCCAAGAGAGCTTATTATAAAACAAGAAAGTGCTTCTTCTAGTGTGATCCAGTAGAATATGCAAAACAACAACAGTAAATCCACTAATCACAACCAAAGCAGATCTCCAGCGCAGATTAATGTTTTCCTTCATTGTTTATCAGCAGCGCCGCTTTTCTCACATTGTTCCACTTCAGAAATCAGAAAGAACTTATAGATATTTAATCTTGATTAATCTTACTATTGTTCTTGATAAAACTGAATCTTAGGTTTTGTTGGACTTTTCAGAAAGATGTACTGATAACATTACACTTAATATTTATTTTCTAATCAGTTTTATTGTGTAAAATGCATTATTTTAGTCTTATTTGTCTACAGGATTTGAAAAAAGACCAAAACTCTCAAGCTTCATTTCCATTGACCATCTGACTGCGCAATTTGACATTTAAAAATAAATTTGCTTAATGGAAGTGAGGCAAGAACGTTTTCGCTTTTTATTGTAGCTTTTGTGTAAAAATGCATTTTCCTTCTAAATCCCAGCAGCCAAAATGTTTCATGATCGCCTCTGGAGGAATTACGCATGTGAAGATTATTGGATGTTTGGTTCAGCACTTTGATTCCTGACCATCAGCCATTCCTCGGTATTAAAGTTATATTTCACGACTCGCCCATTTATATTTTTTGTAAAAATTGAAAACGGCTCGATGAATTAAAGCCCTAACTGTAAAGGTTCTGAGAACATAAACAGCCGATGGAAGATTAGTTTACATCTATAATTAGAAGGTTTTTAATTAACTGAAGCTATCTGATTTTCTTTTGATAATATTCTTCTCAATCACAATTCTCCAAGATTCAAATAAATTATTTTTTTATCCAAATGTTCATAAATGCATCTCTAAATACTGTTCAGTTAGCTAACATCAATTTATAAATATCAATCAGATCAAAGTTTATAAATATTAATCTCTATAAATCACTATAGATCCAATCAGATTTCATAAATACTGATCAGTTAGCTCATATCAGTTTTTCTAAAATATTGCTTAAAGATCACAAATGCTTAAAACAAGGTTTATAAATTCAGAGAACTTTTTTCAGGAAGCTGACATGATTCCAGTCATCTTTATTGATGAACTTTCTCCTGCTGGTGACCTTCTCTAGAAACTCCTGATAAACATTTTCTGGTCAACAGTTTTAGAAGCTCTGATCTGAAAAACCCAAACAGAAAACTGAATTTTCTCACCAGTTTTGGTTTAAAACTGGAAAACCATCAGCTGAACTGGTTCACTAATGCCTAACTTCCACTGAGCGGCACTTAGTACAAACCTCCTTCAAAAAAAAGTCAAACCATCCTTCTACAATCAGTTTTTTTCCATTTTATAAAGTTTTAATTCAAAGGAAACTGCTCATTTTTTAAATGTTGGCAGGTTTCCAAACGGAGCGGGTCTGAATGTAGCTTCATGAAAACACTTAGTGCCTCCTCTTCCTCTGTGACTCCGGTGCCATGCTGTCTTCCTATCGCTTTTACTTCCCTTTTTGTTCTAATTGTAATTTCATTTCCACATTTCCTGTTTTCTAATATCTATATGAGTGTTTTTTCCATTAATCAGCCTGGAAGCTGATGTTATTAAAATCAATGTTTATTTTACCAGAGTTCATTATTAGTTTTTAGATTTATGTCAGCAGAAATACACTTAAATTGTTTGGTTGTGTCTCAATCATTACATTTCAGTTATTTTGTTCAAACTTAAACATTTAATAGTTACAATGAACCACTAATATATTTCTATAGAAAGCACTGACATTTTACTATTTTAGTAGTTAAATCAGTGAGTTTAATTAATTTTCTCATTATCTATAAGTAACGTTTGTTAATTAAAATCCATAATTTTTCTCTTTGTTCATGTAAGGAAAATGTAGCTTCACTGTAGCATTGAACTTTCCAAGCTTGTCATGTTTCCATCTGGGATTAATGAAGTTAGATTTAATAGTTAAAGCCATATGCTGAGCTGTAAACTGCTGTAGCAACAAAAGACAACAAATCTTTGTATTTATTCAGATTTTCTCTGTTGAAATGTTGACTTTATTTTTCCTGTGAAGTCAATAGCTGATGGTTGAGATGAAATAAAGTGTTTGTGTCGTTATAATGAGCGAGCAGCTTCAGATCTTTGTGTCGTCCCGTCTGAACCTCAGCTCTGCACCATGTGACCCAGGTAGCCGCTTCGCTTCGTGTTTCACTGATGAACATGATGACTGCTGTGCCTGATAGAGATCTTTAAATAAAAACTAACTTTATCTGAAACAGTGTCACTCTACTTTATTCTTCTAGTCTGTTTCATTTTTTTTTCACAGAGACAGAGCAGCAAACCAAATTCAGAAATCAAATTCTCAAATTTCTGAGATTAAAGTCAAAATTCCAGTTATTTCTAGCAAACTTTCAACTTGCAATCTGTTTTTTCTTTAAAATTTCTGAGATTTAACGTTTTTGAGTTTTTTCAAGAAACTTTCAACTTTTCAGACTCAGAAACTTCCATGTATTTTCTGGAAAATTTTTGTGATTGTTTGACACTTGAAACTGAGAAATTTCCACGTTTTTCTTAAAAAATATTTCTGAAATTAATCTCAAAATTTCAGTTTTCCCTTGCAAATGTTCAACTTTTCAAGCTCTGAAATTTCCAAAAATTTTTTATTTATTTTAAGATAAATCTACAAATTCTAGCAAATTTTTGACTTTTTGAACTCAGAAAATTTTAAAGACTTTCTAGAAAAATCTGAGATTAATTTAAAAATGGCAGCGTTTTCTATATAAAAAAAAATTTCAACTTGTCAACCTTGGAAATTTAAAAAAAATTTCTGGAACGTTTCGAGATTTATCTAAAGATTCAGAGTGTTTTGTAGCAATCACTTCCAGACCTGTAAAATTATTTAATAGAACCAGTCTAATAACACGAAGTAGGTAGAAGAACTAAAAAAGAAATACATTATGCCGTGATTTAAAGAAATGAAGAAAGCCAAGTCATCAAAGTCAGACATTTTGGTAGGTGCAATGACAGGCTCAACCACTAGGTGTCACTACGTTCTAGATAAATTAAAAATTTATACAAAAAGCTTGTTGGAATCTGAAATTGTCCGTTTGCAGAAACAAAGTAGCACGTTAAGGAAGGACATCTGCTCACTGTCCTTCCTTTTATCTGACCGCCTTCATCTTCATCATTTGGTTCACAGATCGGATGGAGGATGAATGGCCTCCAATAGAAACAGCTGCTAGCAAGGTCTGAGTCACTACATTCACTCTTTGTTTTCAATGAATATTCAGTGAGTCACATATTGACACTCATTCAGCCGGACTGCAGTGTTTAATGCCAAACCACTTACTCAGAGCTCACTGGGATCAAACTCACTCGCTTTGATTTCTTCCTCAGTTTCTCATAAACTCAGCACATTTATTCACCAGAGTGAGTTCTGCTGAATGCAGCTCATCTGATTCAAAACTGCTTAAAGTCTCCAAATGTGTGCTTTTAAATCAAACTGCTGTCTCTGTCCTTTGTTTGAACACTGCACAGCAAGATTTTTATGCAATATTTCAACAATTTAAAAAAACTTTCAGCTTTTCTATGAAAGTTATTGAAGAAAACAAACAAGATCTAATTGAAACATGTTGGGGTCACTGTAGATTGAAAAACGTGAGGAGTAAATTTATGCCCAAAAAGTGTGGAAATTTAGATTAGTGACAGACATAAAAAAAAAAAAGGCAATTTCTGAGTTTGTCTGTTGAACACTGTAAACTATTTTCTTTAAATCAATATATTTCCATTTTTATGCTATTGGTTTTAGACTTTACCATGAATATCAATTCAGTTTCTAAACACAGAAATTTCTAGGTTTTTTATCTAAATAATTTCTGAAATTGATGTCACAATTTCAAAAAAATTTCTAGCAAATTAACTTTTTGAACTAAGTTTTTTTCCTCAAACATTTCTTTCTCTTTTTAAGTAATTAATTTATTTCTGTCTACATGCCCTCCATGTTTCTGTCATAATCATTTTGTGGCTGAGAAGTTGACGCTTCTCCAACATGAAACTTAGTTAAAATTAAAGGAGTTTCTTGAAAGTTTATGTGTTAAAACAGAAACACATAAAGTGAGCTTTTCATCACAAACAAAACTGTTTGATTCGTTTGTCTTTCCCATTATGGTTTGGCTGCCATATTTGTTCTTCTGTCAACAGAATAAAGATAACCAGCGTCGCCCTCTGCTGGATGGAGACCAAACTACAACACTAAAAGATCTAAGCGGACGTTATTAATGAATCTGAACTAAATTTAATCTAATAAACCATTAATTGACAATTAGTCATAAGTTGATTAATTGTTTGAATTCCTAATTTATACTCTGGAAAATGTCTTTAAATCCTTCTCAAGGATCCCTGAAGTGAATCCTTTCTGCTGTTTCTCACCTGTTGAAGGTTTCTCATCCGTTCTGATATTTAAAGAGCTGAAACCATTTTCGTTCACCTTGTCTCTTTTCATCTCGGTTCTATATTTTAATGAAGAGATGTAAAATGTCATCGTCTGAGACGCTGCAGGCTGGGAAAGGTCAGCTCTGAGGTTTTCTGACAGGTGAGACCAGTCCACTCCACAGGAAGAGCTGGAAACCCACTTCCTGCTTCAAAAACTGCATTCTTCTGATTTTAGCACATTGGCTTCAATTCAGGGGGGGTTGTGGCTCTTCTAAGGTCCAAATATGGCATTTCAATCAGACTGAGGTAAACTGGAGGGGTTACATAGACTCTTCTGTTTGGGTGAATTTACTGTCAATTTATTCTGTTATAATGAAGACACCATGAACATCAAGGTGACTCTAATAATTTACCATCATATTGAATATGTGATGCTATATGTTATCAAAGGTCATTATTAAAGTCTGCAATGATTCATAATGACATAATAAAAGCCACTACAGTATGCGTTGTCAGTGTCTTTTTATTCCATATGAGGTCATGATGAGCAAACACACTATACAATATATTTGTCACCAACATCACAAAAAGTGTATGAGTCAGCTTTATAAAAAACTTTACATTATATAATTAATTATAAACATTATACTGTGTCATGCTGGTTAGAAAATGTACTCATAGTATATGTAAAGGTGTTATACTAACTATAAAAGTATGAAGAATATTTTTACATGAATATATGGTACAGAATGCACATATGGTTTATGGGACACAGTACAATACCATGACGCTGAAAACGACCCAAATGAATCATAGTGCAGCACAACACTCATAAAAAACAACACTGCTAGATGTTGGTATTTTTCACATCATACTAAACTATGACTCACTTTTAGTCATTTTTACATCATACTATACCATGACTCATTTTTACTCAA